>QBDW01005227.1:0-34742 GCA_003261595.1 Maconellicoccus hirsutus | reverse complement strand
TGAATTTCGATATTTCAATATCGATGTATAAATTTCGATATCGATATCTGAATTTTGATGTTTTTTATCGATATCTGAATTTCGATATTTCGATATCGATGTATGAATTTCGATATCGATATTTGAATTTTGGTATTTTAATATCGATATGTATCTGAATTTTGATATTTCAATATCAGTATTTGAATTTCGATATTTTTTTACCTATATCTGAATTTTGATATTTTGACATCGATTTTAGTGTTTCAATTTTGTTATTTTGATTTTGATATATAATTCAAAGTTCCCAGAGTGATGTCACTTTTTCTCCAAATTTTCAACTTTTTAATGTGGTTCTCGTACCTTTTTTTCGAATTTTTTGGAAAAGAAAATATCAATCGAAGATTATCCCCTCCACCATCTCTCACTTGCGTTCTGTCTCATTTTTAGTCGCCAACAGATGACATAAAAACGTTGCGAAAATTGTGCCACAAGGAGAAGGAACCCGCTGCGAACCAACCTCCTCTCGCTTGATCGAGCGTCTCGATTTCGAATTATAATCCAAAATCGTTTACGGAGCTTGATAAAATACCCTTTAAAGTATTCGCAACCCTTGGTTAACGTTTACCTTTTCTTATCGGCCCATCTTCGATACAGACGAACGCCTCGAAGCACATAATTAAGAATGGTGGCGACGACGGCGGCGGCATCTATGACAACGTCTACGGTGCACTACTTGGAATGGCGTGTTAGTAACGTATAAATTTCGCCATTATCTAACGCCCGAAGGTGTTCGCCGGAATAGAGCGGAGTTACTGAGAATTTGCGAGTGCGGCCGTCATTGTCGCCGTGGCCGATACGATCTACAGGTATTTTTTTGAGGCGTCTTGAAAAAAAAACTTAATTGCTGCGAGATCGCATACGTAGATGACACATGAGGAACCCGAATAATGGGGTTTTATTTTGGTATAATTACAGAATCGATATCTTCTGTAGAGGTCCTTTCGAGTAGGTGTTTCGTGTACACGTAGAGGAGGGAAAAATAGCCGAATAAATCACAGCGAGTCTGGAGTGTTACGCGCAAACACATCAGCAAACATGCACGACCAGTTGCTAAAAATTCAAAGGCCAATTGTTCGCCTTAGTCATTTCGCGGGTCCCAGACACGTTGTATGCGACACGCTATATACTCGCTACTGTCAGAGCGCGTAAAAAACAATAAATCTACGCTACCGATAAAGGTGCAAAAAAAACAACGCGCATCAACGTAAATTTATAAATCACGCGATTCTTGGCTACATGAAGATCCCTCGCGTTTTGCGGGTACTGTGGCGGTAATAAATACTACGTATACCTGGGACACGTTGGCGTGAAAAAAATTATTAATTGGAGATAATTAAGGAGCTCGGGAGCGCTTCGGTGTTTATACGCCCGCGGAGCACTACCCCTTGTGTAATTTACCGAGATATCTAGAACGAGGAACAGTTACAGCGTATGGGTTTTTTTCGCGTTTCGTAACATCGTCAGCTATCTTCTTAGTTCTTACGGAGCTCTGGACGTATGGAAAAAATCATACCATTTTTTACGCTCGTTTTCATCTCTCGATCGAATACTCGGTGTATAATTTGTACTATGATAAATTAATCGTTAACGGTTCCGCGGCTGAAATGCGTGCGATCGGAGATAACCGCTATTTTTGTGTAGGTCAAAGCGGATATAGTCCACGTCGTGAAGCCGCCGTCGCCGCGCTCGCGTCAAAACAGAATATAAAAATGATAGAAAAATAAAACAATGCCTTCTCCGCATGCTTTGGAGCATTGTTAGCCGCCATACTTTGTGTAGCCGAATAAAGCGAGCAAAATCGACTAATAAATCTTCGACTATCGTGGCTACGCTACATGTTTATGCTAGTACTGAATACTACATCGGAGTAGCGTTTTTGTGTATATACCGTGTACAACTATGTACACTCGCAGTAAATTTTTTCCATGCTCCATTACCGCCAGCGTCCTTTTTCTTATCCATACGGAACGGGATTCGAAATCGCTTTTATGGACCGTGCTTTAAAATTCCTCCGTCGATGTGTAGAGATGTAGCGGCTAAAAGGCGGTTAATTTCCATATCAATCATTATATAGCGAAGATATTATTTCTAGCGTTACAATGTTGTTCGGTTGCATTCGAGTGTGGCGCAATAAAGCGAAAATTTCACATTGCCGGATTTATGCGTTTGCGAGGAATCGAACCAGGGTACGGGATAATTATTGCGGGTAAATGATTCCTTGTTACTTCATGAATTGGAATAATTGAAATGGAAGGTTTATCAGGAGTGCGCAAAGAAGAGTACTAATCAATTGGGACATTTTTGGTAAATAAGTAGTTCATAGCGTTTTTGAAGTAAACGAGAAATGATAGCAAAAAAGTATAAATTTTATGGAAATTAATAATAAAAAACAACACTTCTCAAAAAAATGCCACTTCTGAAAAAAAATGTTGCAAAAGTTGATTTTTTCAAGACATTAATCATGGAATGGCATTTTTGAAAAATAACAAAAAAGTGGCACTTACTGGAAAAATGCGACTAAAGTCACTTTGGAAAAAAGAATGTCGAAAAGATGGCACATCAATGAAGAAATTGGTAACGAAAAAGTGACACTTTGAAGAAAGTAGTTTTCAGAACGTGTTAGATGGGAATTGTGGTAGAGACAGGTTGAATAAAATTTATTGATCAAAAAGTGGCACCTCAGAAAAAATCACTAAAAAGTGGCAATCATCAACAAAATGATAAAAGTGTAATTATTTAAAAAATTCACGACAAAATTAGCTTTTTTTTAAAAGATGAGTTAACGAAAAAGTACATTAGAAAAAATTGATCAAAAAAGTGGCACTTGAAGGGAAGACGCGACTAAAATCACCTTGGAAAAAAGAATGTCGAAAAAGTGGCATTTCGTTGGAGAAATTTGTAATGAAAAAGTGACACTGAAGAAAGTAGCGTTCAAAACGTGTTAGACGGAGAAACTTATTGATCAAAATGTGGCACCTTGGAAAAAAATCACTAAAAAGTGGCACTCATCAACAAAATGATAATCAAAAAGTATAATTATTTAAAAAATTCACAACAAAATTTGTTTTTTTTAAAATGAGTTAATAAAAAGGTACATTGAGAAAAAATTATTAAAGTTTTTTTTTTTAATAATAATGTAAAAATTGTATTATTTATTGATTTTTAAAAAGGTATAAATGTTGGAAAAATTGTGTTGCTGAGTGAAATTTTTGCAAAAATTCAATATTAAAAAAGATTAATTTGAATAAAAATGGTCATCGAAAGTCAGTCTTGTATGAATATTTAAAAAATGTTCCCCAAAATAAACGCTCTGCATAAAAAATTAATTACCAAATCGATTACAAAAATATAATTTTTTTAAAATAATTGTTGATCAAAAGTGGCATCTTTAAAAAAAAAAACAACCATCTCTTCCATCACACTCACTTCACATAAAAACTAACCACTCCACAGAAAAATTCACGATAATCAAAATTATTAAAGAAATCCGCCATATCCTCGTCACGAGGGTCAATGGCTCGCGGAACACCGACGGCAAAACTCGGTAAAAAATCGCGATATTTTTAACGAGCTTTAGTTAAAATTGCATTCTTCCCTGCTCCATTCTCTTCGGAGATGGTCGCTTATCTTATTATTTTAATTTAAAAAATGTACCCTATGGGAACACTGACGAATCTCTTGGATTCAATGACACCAATTATTTAAATTCACGTTCATTTCACCCTTATTTCTGGGAACCTGGACGAATAATTACAAAAAAAAGAAAATATCGCTACTTTTTCTCGTTTAAATAAAAAGGTCTCTTTAGTTTTACCTCGAGGGGCCCAGGGCCTATTTTAATGCTTAGCTGCGCTTACAAGTTCGTTGCCCAGCTGCCCAGAATTTCATCAAACGCCGAAGCTTATATTGCAGGGAATTTTATAGTTTTCGTAGCAATGTAGTGAAATTATGATGAAATTTGAAAAGATATAAAAAAATTATTCATATGAAAAACATTCCTTTTTGAATTTACAACAATTTTTATTTGAAAAATTGTTTTCCAAAGTCACCCCAAGCTTCACAAAAACACCTCAATTGAGTCGCTTTGTTTGTAATGCTAACATTATGGCAGAAATATTTGAAATTTGAAGTGATACGAAAAATATTTTATTCAAAACATGTTTCTCGTTCAATTTGAAACTATGTTTGTTTCAAAATTTTCCTTCCAAAGTCACCCCAAACTTCGCGAATGCTCCCCAACATGAGTTATCTCGTATAAATTGTGGTTTACTATTTTTATAACATGTCACGAAGTTGTATTCGACAAGTTATGGTTTTTTCGAGGTGAAGGGGAGGGGGAATAATTGCATGGAAGCCGGCTTTTTTTTTGGTACTTTACTTAGCTGTAAAAAATTCTTAAAATACGCTCCTCTCAAGGCACCTACGCTTCCTTAATTGCAAAAAAATTCCAAGCAATATTTAACAATTTAACATTTGTCCAAAAATATATATATTCCATTGAATTACGAACAAAATAACAGATCTGAATATGCATGCGAAATCGATTACCCTGAAATTTCAATTTCCTCATATACCTATGATTGACTGATAGTCTCGTTATATTCGGTATCCTCGCATGCTTGGTCGTCTCGTATAGATGAGATTTTCGGCATGAATATATAAACCGCATGCCAAAAACATCGGTCACAGTACAAGAGACAGAGCAGATATCGCGTACGTAGCATCGTCAAAACCGAACGTATTTTATTCGCTAGACAAGATATCTGGTATATGCACCGCGATGTACCGAACATCCAATGACGAAGTCTCCGTGATAAACATGTCAAATGCAGTCGCATACGTATAGTCTCTTGTACACGTTATCAAGAGCAGGCGGAAAAGCCAAGCAAAAATTCATCTTAACAAGGCGGCGAGTCCGGAGTAAATCATATGGCCTTGTAAAATCCCTTCAACGAAGGGGTTCGTTTTAGGTTTTTGCGCTGTAAATCAACGACACCGTCGTTGTCGTCGGCTCCAACGAAGATACGACCGCTCGACACCCTGTAGCCGATTGCGGTATTATGATAAAGGAAAAGCACGTGCTCGTGAGAGCGATAAGCCGGAGCATTTTTGCATGACGATACGTGTGTGTGTGTTAATGAAGGAACACGCTGGAGAACCCAGACACGTACATGGGTTGAAAAAAAGTCTCGCAAGCGTACGCTCGGGGTAAATTTGTGTACGCGAGAATAGCGAATGATAAATGGACGCTATGTAGAGGGCCACCCGGTGACTATCATTAACAAAATAAACGACGACGACGAGGACGCGGTGGCTACGACGGTATTAACCTTACAGTGTGATACACCGAGTTTTAAATTATCGTTAAATGTAGCCGTCGCGATGCTACCGCCTTACTAATTACTTAACTGCTCTTTGTCACGCCCTATGCGACTGTTTACAGCGCCGAAAAGGCGATTATTTTTACGCGCGTGTAGTCCAATCCGCCGAACGCGAGGTTTTCTCGGTACACGGTAGTTTGCCCAGACCGAGCTCAGTTGACGTGTCAATTTTTCTTTATATACGGCTGCTCCCGGCTCGTTCGGCGATTCGGTATTCGAAACGGGTACCTTGTGTTGATTTTCTCAGCAGGACGTATATACTCGTATATAACGTTTTAGAAAACCGTATAAAGTTATCGGACGTGAAAGGAAGTCAAAAGGTAATGTGATCGAAGGATATGAATTGTAACCAAACACCGGGGGTTAAATAGGCCATGCTTGATATCTTTAATCGTTTCGCATCGCGTTCGACTACGTATAGACATATACGCGTAATACGGAGGGTGAAAAAGGCCCTGCATTTTATGCCCAATGAGTAAACTTTTACCTCCAAGTTCGCCAGAAGCTTTGTGTTATTTGATGTTCGCAAATGATTAGGTCGCCGAGTAACAAATGGACGAATGGACGGTTCTTTACGGTGACTTCGTCGATTAGCCCGAGTAATTACGTCACAACGTAGGAACACGAGGGTGGATTATTAAAGCGTCTGATCGATGAGATTTTCAAAATCGATTATCGTTGGATTTTCCATCCGGCAATTGATGAAATTTTACTCCTGTAGTAGACGATGATCGATGAATTTTCGTTAATTTATTTTTTCGTGTGATTTTTTTCCTCCCTTTGTTTGTTTTAGAATCGATGAAATAACTAGTTAATCCATCTTTATATTTTTTTTATTTAAGCATTTTTTTTCATTTTTTTTTATCAAAAGATTTTTGAGGCAATACTTTTTAAAGTCCAAAGGAAATTATCACTATGAAAGCAAAACGCCAATTTTCATAACAAATTTTCCAAAATAAATTTTCATTAATTTATTTTTTCGTATGATTTTTTTTCCTTCCTTTGTTTGTTTTAGAATCGATGAAATAACTGGTTAATCCATCATTATATTTTTTTTATTTACAATTTTTTTTTTATTTTTTTTATCAAAAGATTTTTGAGGCAATATTTTTTAAAGTCCAAAGAGAATTATCGCTACGAAAGCAAAACGCCAATTTTCATAACAAATTTTCCAAAATAAATTTTCATTAATTTATTTTTTCGTATGATTTTTTTCCTCCCTTTGTTTGTTTGAGAATCGATGAAATAACTGGTAAATCCATATTTATTTTTTTTTCATTTTTTTATCAAAAGATTTTTGAGGCAACATTTTTCAAAGTTCAAGGAGAATTATCGCTATGAAAGCAAAACGCCACTTTTCATAACAAATTTTCCAAAATAACTTTCCCCCCTTCTTTTCTTCTACTGAATAAGTAAGTCTTCCTTCAAATTTTTTTATTTAAGAGATGTCAAATTATGTCATAATTTCAGAAAATTGATTTTTATAATTATAAAAATTTTTTTAATCTAATGAAATTCTGATTTGTTATTTTTTTTAGATTTTTTTTTGTTTTTCATGAAAATGTCAAATTTTGATAATCATCCTGGTGTCACTTTTTAGCTAACATTTTTTTAAAGTGCCACTTTTTGATTACTGTATTCTTTGAAAAGACCACTTTTTAGTTACTTTTCTTTTGTTTGTGAGATCATTATGTTTATAATTTTGAAAAAGTGACTCCTTTTCGCTACTAATGCCTCGATATATATCTACTTTCAAAAAATGCCACTTTTTCGCCAGGATTTTTTTCAAAAATATTTCATTCGGTTAATATTTTTTTCGTAAAAACTTTTCGATCAACTTTTTTTTTGAAAAATAATTATTTTTATCAATTATTTTCTTTTAATTTTTCACCTTGTTTCAATCACTTTTTGCAAAATTGCTAATGTTAGAAACAACTTTCTTCAAGTGCCACTTTTTGGTTACTGAATTTGTAAAAATGCGGCTTACTTATCGTTTCCTTTAAAAATGCTTTGTCTTATCATCTTTTTCAAGTATTGTTTTTTAGCGATGATTTTTGTTCGCAAGGCCTTGCAGAGAAAATCTGGGCCCCGAGGAAAAATTATACATTTCTCTTTTCCCTTGAAAGAGAGGTACATTTTTTTCAAAATGCCCGTTATTTTTTACAAGGGCTTAAAACGCACGCGAGCCTCTAAAAAAATCCGCGTCCAAGAGAAAACCCTCCTTCCCCCTTTGGTTGGACCTGTTTGAAAATAAAAACATGGATTTGACACTTTTTTAAAGATATTTTTGTGATTTTTGTGTGAAAAAATATTGAAAAATGGAAGTGATATTTATGTGATTTATAAATCTTGTTAATTGATTTGTTTCTTAGGTGTTTTCATTTAATTATTTTTTTATTATGTTTTTCCTTCACTAAAAAAAAATGTTTTCTGTGGAAATGTTTCTATAGCATTTATTTCGCATGTTTAAAACCGATAAATAAAATACTTTTTGTAGTAAAATTTTAGGTTCTTGTCCCTTGGCCTTCTTCTTGATATTTTTTCAAGTGACTTTTACGTCAAAATACTACGAATAAATCTCATCTAATTATTACAGAGTTACTCGACCACGTAGCTTCGACCTCACATCGCAAAATTACGTATCACAGGTGTCACACCGGCGCCATTCAACGCATCCCCAGGTTAAAATTTCGCATCGGGATTACCATCCACGTGAACCCATCTTCGTTAAGGCTATTAATTTTAAACCTAAATCATCTTGGTAAAATATTTAAATCGTCGCTTGGCTAAAAACCCGATTAATCGTTACTGCCATACACGAAGCATACACCCTCGAACAATCTCCCCGATTACGTTTTAATTAGCTGGTAATTTCATCTTCAACCCCTTCTACCGACGATTTCATAACACGAAAATCTCTCGCGTTAAATGAAACGCAAACAAAAGATAACAAATCATCTAGCGAAGCTGCGAAAAAATTCCTCGGTGGAATTTAATGCTAGGTTTAAAAAGCCCCTCGTACTGGCTCCTTCAGACGACCGCTATGAATGCGAATCTATTAAGAATTCATGGCTTAATATCCGTTTCAGCTTGTACGTCCAAAGGTTACGTGAAAATTAGCGTTGGTACTTGTAAAATTTTCAAATCCGCGTTTCGGCATCGTAAAAGTCGTAAGATTTTACACGACAAGAGGAGTTTTCATCATACACCCTTGACGGCTTTTTGCCCGAAAAAAAGGTATTTGAACATCTGACCGGCGGAATTACACGATGAAATATTCACCGCTGCGATGTCGAGTTGTAAAAAAAACCAAAGAAAAGCCGCTTTAACGAAAATACCATTTACGAAAGCGTCGGCGCGACTTAGTGAAATTTTTTAACCTTTTACGTTCGCCGCTCTTTCCCACATAAAGTTATCGGCTTGCGAAACAAAATTACGTCAAAGTCTTAACCAACTTTTAACTTATACCAAGACGAACCGAGCTAAATTCTATTTAAAAGTTTCTTTTTAAGGTTATTATAATAAAACTTTCTCCGTACCTCTTCCAGATGCGTTACTAATTCGGCCAACTTGGTCTTTTTTCCCTTTAGAATCCACGGAGAATAATAGATCTCGCGACCTTCTTCTCCCCCCTCGACCGAAAAACTTTATACGCAATGCTGTACCCTATACAAATACACGCATGTACGAAGCTTATTTTCACGACCCAAAGAATTACCTCGTCGTTAATTTTTTTTCGCAACGATACACAATGTTTACAAGTTATGATACTGGTGGTTTTTCTTGCCCTCGTAAACGTCCACGACTCCCTTATCCACGTCTCATTTTTCTTCGAAACGAGTTCGCCATTTAGAGGGTAAAAATTAACCCGAAACGATTCTTAAGGTGAAGTCGTTTACCGATGTTGCCGACAGAGGGTGAAATTTCTCGGCCATTTGAGAAAACTAATTATTGCCGAAACACTACGAGCTTTTTTGGTCGCTTATACAAGCGAAAATACACGTATAAAAACATTCAACTTTTCGCGCCCGCAACCACGTTCGTGTTTTTTATCCAAAGCTATAACTACCTAAACAACCCTTTGGTTGAATTCGGTTTTCACAAATGAACTACATATCGGCGAACAACTGAACAAGGGGTGCTCAGCGCAAAGTTTCAATCATTCTCATCGCGAGTATTTCACGTATTAGACGATGGTTTTTTATGGCGATAAGTATCGAGAATATTTCCACTTTCGAGTATTTTTAAATTCCCAATCAAGTTGTCAAAATAAGCTGAAGACATAATTCACCGATTTGTTTATTTTTCCCTTCGAAAAGATTTTTCTTTATTTTGTTGTTTGAATAATCGATTGTAAACAGGGCGACGTTAATTTAGCGTTATTTTAGGAATGACGTGAAGGAAAGTGACGTTTTTATGGAGAATATGACGATGAGCACGTGGTAAAGTGACTTTTAGAAGGAAAACAAAGACAAAAGAATCAAGAAGCACTAAATTTAGGGCGTAAAAGTGCTCAAAAAGTATTATTTGATAAATTGTCTTTAAATTCACAAAAAAAAAATCAAGGAAGGCAACTAGAAAAAGTTTTATTTTTATAAAAATCTAACAGAGAAAAATAACATTACTTAGAGAATTAAAGGCTATAGGCAGATAAGCATAAGGGATCTGCCTCAGGATCCAGATTTTGATGATATTTGGATATTAATTCAGCTCCCCCTCCCCCCTCCCTGTTTTTGAGAAATTTTTTTTTTTCGAAAATTAGAGAGGAATTTTTTTCTCAAATTACAGTTTACAGAATTAATTGAAATTTTAGTACATGGTAGACCATCATAAAGGCCTTCCATGAAAAAATCAACAACCCCCCACTCCAATTTTTTCCCCTCCAAACGAGCGTTTTTGACTTCATTTATTTTTTTTAAGTGTCTATATCACTGCGCAAAATTTTCAAACTTCATTTTTCCGATGTATTTTTGACCCCTAAATATCATATATTTTTTTCAAAATTTTGCCTCCCCGGGGCTGTGGTCAAAAATCGCAAAAACCGCGCGCGCGCGTTGGATGAAACTTCCCACTACGCGGTAGCGCCATATTCACCGTTGCGCGCGGCCCCGCGTTGGGTCTGTAGTAACATGCCTATGCAGCAACGCGCGTAACTGTGAACGAGACGCTACAGCACAGTGGGAAGTACCGATTACGCGTGCGCGCTAAAACTCGTCATTAAAATAATTTTTTTCTCAAAATGTACTGATTTTTGGATGATGGGTCGTATAAGATTTTTTGTTTGAAATAATTTCAAGATTATTTTGCGATTTTTTTGGAGTCCAAAAAGTCGTCTTTGGTACCCACCTAATACCCAAATATCATCAAAATCTGGATCCTGAGGCAGATCGCTTATGCTTATCTGCCTATAGCCTTTATTAATTCTATTTGTTTTTGTCTTTGAAGAATAAAACTAATTTTTGTATAAAGTCATGACGTCATCGAAAGAATTTCCTTTTGGTGATCTTTATCAGTGACGTAGTCAATAGTAGTTATTTGAAAAGATGAATTCATAAACTAAGATGACGTCATCAGTAGTAAACCAGTTGATGACGTTATTGGTAGGATTAGCTATTTATGGTCTGACAATCACTGCAAAAAAAAATTAAAAAATGGCGATTATTCGAAAAATTCACGATCTCGATGAAAAAGAGAAATCATACCGTTACAAAACCACCTCACCGAATGGGAATCGCCTCAATTAAGTAAAAATTGAATTTCCCCAACGAAAGTAAAATCTTCTCACGCGCGTATTTCTCAATTAAGATACGAAAATAAAGCCTCGAATACGTCCAGCCTCCCTCGGGCTCGTACAATACATATCGGCTATTTTAATAGAAAGAAAAGCTACACACGATCTAAGCGGTAACCGGTTTATGAGTATTTCTGTATCGGAGTTTGGTGAATAATAACGTGTAATAATAAGTGATTTATAGTTCGGTTGGCCGGGCTAGCCGGTGAGCCGGTGCGTTGCCGTAGCGCGAAATTTATTATGGTGGCGGTGCGGCGGCTTAATTTATTTTTCGAGTTTGCCACCCACCCGGAGAATGTTTGTTTTATTTGTTGATGGAAACGTATTTTTTCCAGTGGTACTGTTGGATACGGCGACCGAGGCTACGTTGGAATGGACTCGATACCCGTTTGGACCGGAAGCCACGACTCCAGGGGTGAGTATTTTTATGGTCAGGCTTTCTGGCATTTTTCGCTTCGGAGTGCAACCTCGAGTATGAGAATTACGTATATCGAAGAATTTACTGGTGGTGGATGCGATAAAGTATGATAATTAACGAGTCGAGTACGTTTTAGTGTATGGAAACGCGTTTTAAAAGATTTTCTAACGTAATTTGCATAAATTATTATGCTTTGTACGTAGGTAATTTTCGCGCAGTGAGGTTAATTTGCGAGTCGATGAGATCGATAAACGGATACAAAAGGAATTTAATTTTAATCGGATTTTTCTATACGCGGATTTTTAGGTGGAATAATAATCGCGAGTTATGTACATACCTTCGTACCTGTTTCTATTTCCGGCCTCGTATGTAATAATGAAAATGGCGGAAAAAAATGGCGCAGCGAGAAGTTAAGCGAATAACGTTTGGCACACGAGGAATAGTGGAAAAAAATAAGAAAAATAAAAATACGAATAAATTGAAGAAAAAGCTCGAGGAAAAACGTTACGTTGAACTGTGGAATAATTCGCGTTCATTATTTTAGCGAAAAATTTCCTTTATATTGGATAAAGTTGAAACGTAATTTTAAAACTTCTTAATGTCGGTTTGTTCTTTCATTCAGAGGCGGAAATTTTCAACGAAATGATCAAATTAGGTATATTGTTTGAAATTGGTATTTTTAAAGGGTTCGAGAATTTTTTTCGTACGGTTTTACTTACGCGATATAAGACCGGGTTGGGTTTAATTATGGTAAACTTGCTTCTTAATTACATCTTTCGGAGTTTTGATCGAGTCGATGCGAAAATCGTATAACGAGATTTTGCCAGCATCGTTATGCCTTTTAAGATGCGCGCGCGATACGGTAACGGTGGTGAAAAATGCCGATGGTGTGTTTTGGCGAAAGCAAATGAAAAGTTATATTTCGAAATCGAATTCTCGCGGGTACTTTTGAAAAAGCTCTTAAACCATAAAATTTTAAGAGCGTGAAAAAAAAGATTGCGAATATCGCATTATGCCGAGAAAATATTATTTTTAAGTCGTTATACGCGCGCCCCGCCGCGAAGCTCGTGCGGATGTTATTGACTTGAAATACTTACGTCTTGATACGCTTGTTTTCGCGTCTTGAAAAATATGTCCCTAGATTGAGATAAACATTTACCCAAAGATCAATTTTTGTTTGATTGGTTGTGCGAAATTTCGAGTAGTTTTAGTCGTGTATGCCATTTTTCAAGTGCACGTGTAATTTCAGCTCAGTGGTGCGTAAAGTTTTAATCGGTTTTGTGATGTAATTTTGAGAACGAGGTGATATTGATGGGGAATTGATAAACACTCGATAAAATTTTTTTTAAATTTAACTGACAAGGGAACCTTCCTAGGTCGCACTCTCAAAATTTCATGAAACTTGGCAGGATCGAAGTTCACATCAAAGGAACCTCAAAGCCAAGTTTTTAGCTGCTGAATTTAATTTTTTGATTTTTTACGAGTTTTTGAATTTTGTATTTCTAGCTCCACCCAGGATTGGTTTTTTGCCAATACCTGGCCAATCGTTGATCCTATCAAAATTCTGAAAATACATTAACGATAAAAAATTCAATTTCCTACAAGTTGATATATATATTTTATTTCGTAGCATGCTTCGTTTTCGAGTTGTTAACCAAAAACCTATAGGAAACGATATTGAGCGATTCCGACAAAGCGCGACGCCTGGTCGCTACCGCATAAGTTACGTGCCAATTCGCGTCTCGCGTCATTAGAATCGCTCAATACCGTTTCCTATAAGTTTTTGCTTAACAACTCGAAAACGAAGCGTGCTACGAAATAAAATATATATATCAACTTGTAGGAAATCAAATTTTCTATCGTTAATGTATTTTCAGAATTTTGATAGGAGCAGTGGTTATCCAGGTATTGACAAAAAACCAACCTTGGGTAGAAATAAAAATTCAAAATTCAAAAATTTGTAAATAATCGAAAAATGAAATTCAGCAGCTAAAAACTTTGCTTTAAAGTTTTTTTGATGTAAATTTCGACCCTGCCAAGTTTCATGGAATTCTGAGAATGCGACCTGGGAAAGTTTCCTTGTGAGAACATAGAAAAGCTGCTAAATTTATTAGCGTTTTCACTGACTACGCGGGGAAGGAGAGAGGTGTACAGTAAATCGAAGAAAATCGGTGAAAAGGGAATTCGACATTTCAATCATTATCTTGATGAAACCAGTTAAAATATTTTCATGTCTGGCAGGTTCCTACAAAAAAAGTCAAAAATTTGCAATAATGACAAAAATTTACAAAATTGATAGAAATTTGCCAAAATTGCAAAACCTTGCCGAATCAACAAAAAAAAGTAATTTTTTACGGAGACACTTGACTTTACCCTTTTCAAAGCTTTGCTAACATGAAAAATTGAAATTTTTATGGAAATTGAAGCTTGACGCTAGTTTTTCCTGAAAAGCTCTAAGAAGGGTAAGGTTAAGAGATTTTGTAAAAAAATCACTGCTTTTTGTTGATTCGGCAAATTTTTGATATTTTGTATCAATTTTGTGAATTTTTGTCATCTTTGCAAATTTTTGACATTATTGGTAAAAAATTGTCAAAATTGTAAAAATTTGCCGAATCAACGTAATTTTTTACGAAATCTTTTAACTTTACTTTTTTAGAGCTTTTCTGGAAAAGCTCAAATTTTAGTAGAAATTGGTAACTGAATACTCTGTGAGGGTTTTTCTCAAAAATCACGTGTACTTTGGTGTTTGGTTCCCTATTTCCACCCAAATTTTAGTTTTTCCTGCGAAGCTCTGAATAAATTAAAGTTCAGTGACTCCGTAAGAAATTACTACTTTTTGTTGAATTGTCAAATTTTGGCAATTTTGTATCTATTTTGTGAATGTTTGTCATTTTTTCGATTTTTTTTTGTGATTTATTATGACAAATTGCGTTTCTGAAGCTTTTAACCTGTTTTTGTAAATTTTTATTTTTATTTTTAAAAAATTTTGCAACTGAAAAGTCATTTGTCCAAATCCTAAATTTACTGAATTATGAGTATTTGAGATTTCCACATTATTGTAACTTTTAATTTTAGATTTACGAAAAATTTTATAGTAAAATATCTTGTCGATCTTCAAAAACTCTTTAAAAATAGTGATTTTTGTATTTTGCCTATGGTCAAAAATGAAGGAGTTACACGATTTTGAAATTTTCATATTGCTGTTATTATTTTAGTTTTGAATTTATGAAAAATTTTGTAAGCCTTGAAAAAATTTTATCAAAAAGGATATTTTGTAGTAACTTTTTTTCTAGATTTAAAAAAATTCTATAAAGTAAATTACATATTTTGCTCAAATTTAAAATTAAAGATCCTACAAAGGCTTTTAATCTATCAAATAATACCTTTTTCAAAAAAAAGCTGTAAAATTACATCACACGTCTGTGAAACATTCCATAGTCAATAAAACACAAAATCAAGTTCTTTCCCTCCCTTCGCAAACCTTCCGCAAAACGCTTCCTGGTGTTCGCCTTCCATAAACTCCATCACACCCCGAACGGAAGGTGCGAGGGAGAGGAAAACCAGGAAAAAAATACATAAGGCGAGATTATACGTAAGCTTTTTCACAGCACAAAGGCGAAAAGTGCCTCGTTGGAAGTCATTCGGTTCCCATGGGTGACATCTATACATAGCGGCTACTACGGTTACACCTCTTACTGTGCGCGCGTGTAAAAACTCCAACTTGCACCGTTCTCCGGGGAATCGTTAACTAACGCTGCGGAATGACGTGTTTCCCAACTAAAACACATTACATTTGCTTTTTCACCAACAGTTCGTCGCCTCGCGGAGCTCCACAATTTTCGAAATATTATCAAATAAAAACCATCGCACACGCAGCAAAAAAGATAGAGGGGTAAAGCGATCTATGCGATGTGTAAATTTCGTTTATACAAAGCGTCCTCGTCGACCCCACTTACTCCTTGAGTAACCCGGGCAATACGAATGGCAAATAAATAACACCTTGTTAAATCCACCCCTCCACGTGGCCGCGCGCTTCGCAACAATGCGGGCATTTATTAAACCACTTTCTAGGGGGCTATTTTGGGTTTTTCTAATTTAGCGAAAGACCTTACGAGGCTTATCGACTTGTACCATACTCAACGACCCGCTCGTAGGAAAAAAAATCATTTTGCTGTGGCATGTTGCATCGACGAATGAACGCATTCCGTCAATAGACCATTCACCAGGAGGCGGTCTTTTTATGTAATTCGTCGAAACATACCGCAATTAAAATTAATTCCCCCTGCGATCTCTCGTTAGCGTTTAATTAGGGTAGCCATTTTTTTTCACCCGTTCAACGGATCGCATTTCGGGTGACTCGATTCGATTTCGTAGGGAGACCGGAGAAACCGAATACGAAAATTGATTACGCACTGTACCACATCGTTAGCGATGTAAAAAAACCTCGAGAAAACTCCATCTTGCGTTTTCCGCATACAAATTACAACGCAGCCCCGCAAATACTTGCCCGTTAATTAGTAATCGAGAAAACGTGTTTCGTTTACCCAAGGCCTGACCTATTTCACGGCGTGTAAAATTTATTACCGCAACGTCAGACCATCTGAATTTTTCATCCACCCTATGGCACGTCTTTGGTATTTCAAATGCGCCGAATAATCAGACTCCTCGACCCTTTTGCCGCTTCTTACATGCAATCATTTACACTAAGGATTTACCAAAGGCGCTGGTGACTCATCGTGTGCCATACGGTCGTGATAATCTCGGCTTTCTCCTTCGTTTACTCGTCAATTAAATTCCTCCATTGGCGATTCACCCTTCGTCTAACGAATCGTCAAAAAAATCCGAATCCCGTTTCAAAAATGTAACTCGAGCGAAAAATATAAAAAGCCACGATTCAAATCCCCATTTAATCCTCGCCCAATTGCTGCGTTCTCCGGAGTAATTTTTCATTACGACCAAGCCATGTAAAAAGTTATTAAATCGTAGATTTTTACTTTTTGTTTTCGTAATAAATTCTTTCGACAGGGTACGTTTTAAGCTCGGTTTTTTTCAACGTTTTTCTCTCAAGTCCCATTTTTTCAGCTTACTCTGGACGGACATTTGTTAACGTAGGATTTGGCCAAATTATAAGGCTGTGTAGGAAAAACCTCTCTAATATGTTGAGCTTTTATCAACATCATAAGATTTAAGCGTAAAGCTCTGCGCGTTAATTTTACTAGCGTGAAAAACGGCGACAATTTTTTCACCAAAACTCATCGCGAGGATGATTTTTCTCCAGAATACATCAATCGTTGCACCATCAAACGTGCCAATTTTTCATTTTCCAACCGATCGTAAACACACGATGAAAATACCAAATCAATCATCCCGCTGAGCCATAGATATGGAAAAGCTATATCGAAACGCAAGTCATATTTTGACATTTTCTTCGCATACGCATAAGCAATACCCTCCTTCTTTCTGCACCTGTCGAGTCTTCAAAGAAATGAAACTACAGATGCCTCCCTTATAGTATCGAAGTATATAGTACTATTTTCACATACACACAGACACACATCAAAACTAATACTTTAAACATAAAACTTATCTGCATATAAATAGGAAATGTTTTCAAAAGCTTATGTACGTATACATTCACCAATACTAATGCACATATACGCACCAAGTGAACGCGATGCTCGATTCTAAAATTGAAATTCCGCAAAACCTTTGAACCGTTATACGACTCAAGGTAGATTACTATCTCAATACACAACCTACGATATAGGTAATCGAGAGGTCGACGTAAAAACGAAAAATGAATGAAAAAAAGGAAAAAACATCCTTATCGTATGTTGAATATACTGAATTTTAGGTAAATATAAAAATAATCATTCGATAAGTAATTTGGTAGAGTGTCAAACCTTACTTTACCCCTTCTCATTACACAAATTAATCGAGAAAGAGGTAAAAAAAAAGTAGTGTCAGTAATTTTCCATAAAGAATTATTGAATAATCGAAAATAGTGATAAATCGATGATCGAAAATATCGATATTGACATCACGATTCGGTAAATTGTATTTCAAAAATTGATACATACATCGACAATCCAAAAATCGATATATTGACAACATTATATATCAATAGATAGATTATCGATAATCGAAAATATCGATAATTCAAACTGAAAATACTTCGATAAATCGATTTTTGAAAATATTGATGTATCGATTATCGAATTGTTCGGTAGTCGAAAACATTATTATCAAAAGTATCGATAGATCGATAATTCAAACTGGAAATACTAAAAATACTTCGATTAATCGATTTCTGCAAATATTGAAATATCGATAATTTCAAGTATCGATTATCAAAATATCGAATTATTTGATAATCGAAAACATCATTATCAAAAGTATCGATAGATCGATAATTCAAACTGGAAAATACTGAAAATACTTCGATAAATCGATTTCTGCAAATATTGAAATATTGATAATTTCAAGTATCGATTATCGAAGTATCGAATTATTCGATAGTCGAAAACATTATTATCAAAAGTATCGATAGATCGATAATTCAAACTGGAAATACTGAAAATACTTCGATAAATCGATTTCTGCAAATATTGAAATATCGATAATTTCAAGTATCGATTATCGAAGTATCGAATTATTCGATAATCGAAAACATTATTATCAAAAGTATCGATAGATCGATAATTCAAACTGGAACCACTGATAATACTTCGATAAATCGATTTCTGCAAATATTGAAATATCGAAAATTTCAAGTATCGATTATCGAAGTATCGAATTATTTGATAATCAAAAACATCATTATCAAAAGTATCGATAGATCGATAATCCAAACTGAAAAAACTAAAAATATTTCGATAATTCGATTTCTGAAAATATCAATACATCGATAATTGCAAGTGTCGATTATCGAATTATAATCTAAAATATCGATATCAAAAGTACCGATAAATCCATAATCTACACTAAAAATGCTGAAAATATTCCGATACATCGATTTTTGAAAATATTGATAATTGATAATCGCAAAAAATTAACTTTTTTGTAAAGAAGTTTTTAAGATCTAAAAATTTAATTCTCATCATATTTTGCCCAAATGCAATTTTTACACATTTACAGCGATTTAAATTCTGCTAATTGTTTAATTTTAAAATAAAATAAAAAAAAGTGACTCATATTTGATGCGAAATTGCGAAAATATCACCTTCAGTCTACAACCCCCCCTCTCCTTTCATCAATTAAACACCATATCAATCGAATACCAACACGAGTAAATTTTCGAATTAAAGCGCGATTATAAATCTCACTGGAAATTACCAGGAAACTGCTAATCTCACGCAGAACCTCGTTTAATTACAACCTACGAACTATGGAAAAAGAGGGCTTCGGTGTAAAACAAAAGGAGACGCAAACCTAGTTCGAGCATCTCTCGCATTTCATCTCGTACACCGAAATAACAATTATATAATTTCGATGCAATTTGCATAGCACTAGGAGCGTTGTATTAGGACGCGCCGGGCGAGGGTGTACAATTCTCGGAGCAATATATATTCGTCTAAAGTTAGTCGGAAAGACGAAACCCCTTATACACGTACTAAATGCTTAACCAATTAAACTTTCCAGTCGTCGGTGGTACACGCGATAGGATGCGGAAAATGAGAAAATTTTATAGACGCCAGTCTAGAGCATCGGGGATGGAAAAAGTACACGTTGGCACGACGGTGCGTCGTTCTCTCGCGTGCGTATACTTAATATCAATGCCACTTGGTTGACAATTATTTACAGATAATAAATTCTAATGACTGGAGTCGAACTAAGGTCTTGAAACATTTTTGTATGAAAGCTATTATATTCGGTTTTTGTGTATATTATACACAATGTGTGTGTATGAGGGTATGAATATAAACACATATTTTAACTATGTACTGGTGCAGTATTCGCCATTCACCCGAAAACCAGTACAAATGTATTACATATACGCGTTTAACGAACTGTCGAGAGAGGGTGAATTTTGTAAACTTGCCAACCACAATAATAAAGTGTATGCTATTGTAAACGCACCACGTCGCGTTCTTTTTCGGCGGACTCATGGATTCACACGCATACACATGCACACGATGCAGCACAAACGTCAGGGGACAAAGACGAAAACGAGGGAGTTAGAGTAAAAGCTTTTCTCCTTTATACTCTTTAATAATGGCTGTTTAGAACTTTCAAAACAAACAACCGGAATTCGACTTCAATATTAATGTCATAGAATACGAAAATCCGCCACGTTACCTCAAAACATATACAACCCAGTGTCCAGGCGAAGAAGTGATGAGAAAAGAGATGTCATTACCGTTGCTGCAAGTCTTCACTGTGTAGCATAACGATGGTCATTCTTTAACGTGATATCAAGTGTACCAAAGGTTACCTTTGGTTACAAAAGCGCCTCAGGATTAATATTTAAACTCGACGTAGTTTACGACCCTTAAACCTCTGGATAACTTGATAAGGCGATTAGTGTCGTCCTACTGGAACGTTATCTTTAAACGTTTTATAACCGAAACAGATATCGTTCTGTATCTTATTTAAATTAGAATTATGCTGTGTCCCCGGAGGTATGGAGCTCGATTTACCATCGAGCTTGTTGGTAATGGTGAGTTTTACGCTGTGTTTTTCGATGCATGGAGTATGTTTCTATGTAGATTACATGCACAGAAAACTTGGACAGAAAAGTCTACACGTTGCCTCGAAAGGTGATGAAATATTGGTGTTGTTAGTTGTATGATTTGTTCAAAAGTGACGCTTCTCATTATTTTTACATGAACCATAGTTTGGTAGTTGATTAGTCATGTGATTCGTTTAAAGATAGCGCTTCTTTTTTTTTTCTGTCTGAACCGTAAAAGTAGTTGGGTAGTTAGTTAGTTATATGATTTGTCCAAAACTACTTTTACGGTTCAAGTAGAAACAAAAAAAAGCGCTACCTTTAGACAAATCACATAACTAACCAACTACCCAGTACCCAACTACTCTTACGGTTCAGACAGAAAAAAAAAGAAGCGCTATCTTTAAACGAATCACATAACTAACCAACTACCAAACTACTTTTACGGTTCAGGTAGAAACAAAAAGAAGCGCTATCTTTGGTAGTTGGTTAGTTATGTGATTCATCCTAAGATAGCGCTTCTTTTTGTTTCAACCTGAACCGTAAAAGTAGTTGGGTAGTTGGTTAGTTATGTGATTCGTTCAAAGATAGCGCTTCTTTTTGTTTCTACCTAAACCGTAAACGCTTTCATGATGTTCAGATGTACTACCATGGTTGCCCATACTCCCCTCTCAGTATCGAGTGGCTTGATTATACATTATCGCCATCCATAGTTAATGTTAAGAGTTATTTTCGCTCATTTAGCATACATTAGGGTTTGTTATACTTCTACTTAGATCCAGTTTGTGAACCGAGGGTTCATTTGATGTGGAAATGGTTGATACAAAAGTTATTGGTAATGATGTGTGGCATGTTTTTACGAAACCACATTTTTTGTATTTCTTCAAATTTTCCTAATTTTTTGAATAACCTCTTTTTTTACGGGGGTTGTGTTGTAAGTACTTTTTACTGGAACGAATTTTTGTGGTTCATGAGTGGAATTTTGAGGAAACATAAGTTTAAAAGTTGTTTGCAACGTAGTGGGGCCCATTTCCGCGAATAATTTTTTTGTTTCTTCTCTAGTTTTCGACATTTTCTAAAAAGCTTCACTTTGAAAACTACAACTACAAATAAGAAATGATCTGATACAACTCTCGAAGCATTTTCTCGTGGAAGGGGGAGGAGATGGGTAGAATTTGACCGATTTTTTTCTGAAAATTTAAATTTTCATTCTAAGTTTAATTTTGTTTCAGCAATTTTGTTTGATTCGTTTGTCCTTGAACAGTTGTTTTCCTGCTCCTTTTCAACATTTTCAACTTTAGTAGCGTTGACCTTTAGATTTAATTTTTTTTTAATAATATTTTTTCAATATTTTTAATTGTTATGAATTAGAAAATCATTTCTTCGGTTTATCGAGCATTTTTCGAATTCATCTATTTTACTTCTTCGATCACCAGCACAACGATGACAACGATCAACATTCAATGACTCAGACTCAGTCAACTGCGTGAAAAAAATTCGTGAAAAATGAATACGACAGTATCGCGAAAAAAGGGTAAAAATTGAAATTGAATTGGAAAAAGCATCGAATCGAGGTCACGTATAGCGCTCGGTAAAAAGGTGAAAAGAATTCATCGTTTTAAGGTGTATACGAGTTAAGGTTACAAGGAAGGTGTACAGTCGTTAAACGGGTAAACTTTAGATAAAGGTATTATATGACGGGGAAGCGAAAAAAATACGTTACAGGCGGCGTTCCATAGACGTGCGTCCTCTTTGGTGTAGGCGAGTCGTAGAATACAGTGAAACAGAGCACGAGTAGGGCCAAAGAATAATAATATTGTTGCTATAGGAACAAATGGGATGAAATTTGGCGAAAGAACTGCGAAGCTATAGGCCATAGAATGCGTATACTACGTTAGCGAATGAGCAAAAGAAAACTACCGAAAAAGAAAGAGAAAACATACACACGCTTAGAAAATACGCAGAAACTCGATTTTCATTTATTATCGCCTCTTTGCCGAAAGTCGAAGCTTCGATGGGCGCGGTAGTTCATCTTCTTCCAGTTGGTTTCTTTCCTTTTTAGCGTCTGTTCACCTTTTTTTCTCTTTTTTAAAGCAATGCTAGAGTTTGATGACGTGTAGCGTAGGATAACTCCAAGGCGAAGAGGTTTTTCCTAATCTAATAAAGGTTAAATATAAATCTTCCCTCGGTAATACTTCTGGCAATCTTCTTTGGTGCTTGCGCCTTCGTGGGTTATTTTTCTTAGGTGAGGGTTTTTCTTTCTTAATATATACGTATGGTGGATGTGTGTATAAAGGAATTTTCTTCTCGTGCTTAACAAGGTTATTCGTTCGAATGGAGGATCGTTTTTTGGTGTTTTTTTTTTCTCCTCGTGTGTTCTTCATCGCGGTGAAAATTCCTTTGAACGGAACTTATTCGATGAAAGGTTGAGGGTTTTTTATCTTTCTGGCGAGTCATTCATTAAGAAAAATCGTATATTATGAAGAAAGCAGCCACACAAAAGGAACACTAGGCTGGTATGTTGAAAGGAAAAATCTCTTGTGGCGGTGCATGCGCAAAACCGAGTGCAAAAATCATTTCGCATTTCAAAAGAATATCGTGTGTGTGTGTATCTCGTGCAGGAGCTTTTTCGTACATAGTTTATCCTTTCGTTTTAACCTGTCAGCTGAAATTAGACGATATGTAACTCGGTTTTCACTGTCGAGCAGAAAATTAAACTTGATAAAGGGACGGGGAGGCGAAAAAAACACGTAAAAGGTCTAAGAGGTTTTCTTTTTGGCGAAGCGGAAGCTGCGAGGTTAAATGTAGCGGATTTTTTCTACTCGGTTTACAGATGAAATTTAATTTAATCGAGGATAACGACCAATGTGAGCTATTTGGACGTATGTGCTATGCAAAATGATCGAGAGAAGTCGCCTTGGGCGATTTTCTGTAGAGTATGATATCCACGCTAATTAAAAATATCGAACTGTTTTTTTTTTCACTGAAGCTCGGTCGATGTTTTCAATGGGTAAGCCCCGAATAATGGGGGGTTGATTTTGATATAAATTAATCAAGCAGAAAATGTAAAGCTGATACGCAGTGGAGCTTGTAATTCGTAGAATTTAGTAAAAATAACGATTATTTTTTCTGCGGCGTGTAAACGCGAGGGAGATTTTTTTAGCATTTATAGATAGCATCTTGCTGACACGTTGACTGTGGCTGGTGTCGATATACGAAGAAAATAACATTTCATCGGAATAGTTCCGGAGGGAAAATGATGGCCGAGTTGTGGTGGTATAGGATCGTTAAGCAGACGGTTTTTCGCTTGTTTAATGTTGCGGTCAAGCTATACGGCGTTATGGTTATGGCCTATCATAAAAGATGGCTTCGCCTATAAGAAGAATTTTTCAGTCCATGGTAAAGATGACGGCGAGTGGCGTTTTTATGTAACCTCGTCAATAAAAATAGCGGCGAGAAAATGGCGGGTTTTCATTAGCCTTTGTCATAACACGGTTTGATCTCGTGCATCGCGGGCATCGTGTTTACGAGATTTTTCCATAGTTGAAGACGAGGGGAAGTTAATCAAGAAATATGAGAGGTTTTCATAAAATGCACCCACAAATATGAACGAGTTCGGATTTTTAATTATGGTTTATGGCGCATGTTTTTATGGTGGTTAGTGCTCGTCACCAAAAATGTCTTTGATATGAGGCATTGTTTTAAGTCGGAATGCACTTTTATGGCAACTGGTTCGGACGACAAATGGTGGAATGTGAGATATGTACATTCGTTTGTGTATGGTATTTCATTTATGCTTCACCTGCGCCTCGAGATTTTCGTTCGTTCAAAGGCATACCGTACGGGACCGAGGATGGTTTCAAAGCGCTGTACCATTATATTTTTCACATTTCGACATGCTCCACTTTGCGTAATTTCATCGAGGAATGTCCGCGGACGACCTATGTCGCAGTTGGTTTGCTTTGATGGGATCTCCTAAAGTATCCCTTAGAAAGCCTTTCTAAGTGGTTGGCTTGGAATTAGCCTATGTTGAATTTTGTGACAATGGGTGGAAACTCCTTGTTGAAATTCCAAGTGGTTTCGTTGGTTTATCGAAATTTGGGTAATTTTGGAAAATTAAAATGCGACCTTTTTTTTGGAAAGCTGAGTCGTGGGTTTTAATTCGGTGATGAAAATTTACGTATAGTTGAAGTAATTGTCGTCGTTTCCAAGAATTCTTTTTTTGCGGTGATAATTACTAATGGAAGAGGTGAAGAAAAATATAGGTAAAAGTTCAAAAAATTGCGATTTCCATGTCTCGAATTTAATATTTTTATCGCAATAAATCGATTTTAATTTTCCGACTTGTAAGTTCGATTCTGATACATTGATTTTGTTATTTCATTTTTCCGATTTCGATATTTCGATTATGATATTTTAATTTTAACGTTTCAACGTCGATATTTTGATTTCGATTCTTCGACTTCGATATTTCAATTACGATTTTTTGATTTTGACATTTCAATTTCGATGTTTCGATTTCGATTTCAACGTTTTAACTTTGATGTTTCAATTTCGATGTTTTGATTTCGATATATCGAAAACGACATTATGATTTCGATATTTTGATAATGATATTTTAATTTCGATATTTCCATTACAATATTTTAATTTCGATATTTCAATTTCGATGTTTCGATTTCGATTACAATGGTCCGACTTTGATGTTTCAAATTCGATGTTCTGATTTCGATTTTTCGAAAATGATATTTTGATTTCGATATTTTAATTACAATATTTTAATTTCGATGTTTCGATTTCGATTTCAATGGTCCGACTTTGATGTTTCAAATTCGATGTTCTGATTTCGATTTTTCGAAAATGATATTTTGATTTCGATATTTTAATTACAATATTTTAATTTCGATGTTTCGATTTCGATTTCAATGGTCCGACTTTGATGTTTCAAATTCGATGTTCTGATTTCGATTTTTCGAAAATGATATTTTGATTTCGATATTTTAATTACAATATTTTAATTTCGATGTTTCGATTTCGATTTCAATGGTCCGACTTTGATGTTTCAAATTCGATGTTCTGATTTCGATTTTTCGAAAATGATATTTTGATTTCGATATTTTAATTACAATATTTTAATTTCGATGTTTCGATTTCGATTTCAATGTTTCGAATTTGATGTTTCAAATTCGATGTTTTGATTTCGATATTTCGATAACGATATTTTGATTTTGATATTTCGATTACAATATTTTAATTTCGATGTTTCGATTTCGATTTCAATGTTTCGAATTTGATGTTTCAAATTCGATATTTTGATTTCGATATTTCGATAACGATATTTTGATTTCGATATTTCGATTACAATATTTTAATTTCGATGTTTCGATAATGGTATTTTGATTTCGATATTTCAATTTCGATGTTTCAATTTTGATTTTGATATATCGATAACGATATTGTAATTTTGATATTTCAATAGCGATTTTTTGATTTTGATAATTTGATTTCGATGTATTGAAAACGATATTATGACTTTGATGTCTCAATAACGATTTTTTGTTTTCGATTTCAATGTTTCGATTTTAATATTTCAATTTTGATATTTCAATTTCGATGTTTAGATTTTGATGTAATTGATATATCGATAACAATATCATGATTTCGATACTTCAATAACGATGTTTTTATTTTGATTTCGATTCTTTGATTTCAATATTTCGATAACGATATTTTAATTTTGATATATCGATAACTATATTATGTATTTCGATTTTCGATTTCGATATTTCAATTACGATATTTTAATTTTAGTATTTCAGTTTTGATTTTTTATTTTAATGTTTCGATTTCGATTTTGATTGCATCATTTTCAATAAATATTTCGATTTTAATACTTTGATTTCACTACCATAAATTTAAAATTCACTTTTTTGTAAAAAGTGCTAATTTTTCAATTTGAAAAAATTTATTAAAAATAAAATGATCCCCAAAGGTGACTTTTTTAAAACCTATTTTCTTCAAAATACTATTATTGATTCCTATAATTTATCCATCAAGCTTCGTATTCTTCGGGCATAACAACGCACTACAAATAAAAATAAGAGAGATAATTTGAAAAAAATATCAAAAAAGATGCCCTCTTTCGCAGCATTACAACCCCACGGGGTATTTCCGTTTTCTACCCTTCGACAAACTCGCAACAATCGTGCTCCATTATTTAATACAATTTACAAATCTTCTACCCGGAAGAAAAAAATTACCGAATTTATCTGGATGAAAAAAAAAAGTGAAAGAAATCCGTAAAATTCGCCTTATTCCGTTTCTTTTTTCGCAAAAGCCCCGAAACAATCTTTTTAACTCGCAAGCTTGGGCGGTGATCTCGAAAACTAAATCCTTTCGTTTTTCAATTACCGAATAAACTCGTTCCCAAATCCTCTCATTTTTTCAATTCGATCTTCATCTCGAATAAAAAGGAAATGTGCAGACGCATCTCGACAAATTACTCTGGAAATGATCTTTTCGCCGCGCTTCCATAAATTATCCATTTTCCGGGTTCCTTACGCGGGAGTTTTTTATTTCGTTGGTTTTTTTTTTCATCTCGTGTTTATCATTCGAGAGAATATGCTTTTGTTGGAATTTTCATCTTTGCCAAGAATAATCGCTTGAAAAAAATATAAATTTGGTGTAAAATTACGCGATTATTATGAACTCGAAAGTTTGAATTGGCGATGGATTTTGAAATGATTTCTAATTGGAAACGACGTGTATCGTTTTGTTGGCGGCTTCGGAAAGTAACGAAATTTTGAAATTACTTTTCACAGGCACCTCGACGTTGTACGTTTTCAAAGTGCTTTTACGCAAAAAAGGGGTCGGATTAAAATTTCATTAGTATTTCAGGCTAAAAAGGCGACTGCATTCGACATCTTTGGTTCGATATTCGCCGATGTGAGCGTCTCAGCCTCTCAGAACACCTCGTCCTCCGATCTCACATCGAAGTAAATCTCGTTCACGTTCCATTACGTACCATCGTGGTGATAATTACAAATTTCTTTTTCAATTTACGCCACACAGGGCGGAAGGAAATGAAAAGAAACCGTCGCCATTTTAATATTCTGTCGCACGTCGCGTTCCACAATTAAAAAATAATCAATCCTAAGCCAAGGTCTAGGGTACACGATGACAGCAAACAACCCTTTTTTTTACGCACACATGCACGTATTTTTTTTCCAGTTGGGAAAGCGTGTCTATGCGATGCTATCATCTCAACAACTGCATCAACTAGTGAATACCCTAAAGTAGGCAATTTTTCAACGAAACCGTATTTTCAAGAGTGCACCTCGTCGCCCATTCTTGTGGAAAAAAAAACTCCCTGCGTATGTCGCCAGACGCGGATTAACTCGAAAAGCCAAATGGCGACTTGATCGAGAGGGCAAGGCGTCAGTCTTTGTAGCATTTTCATTATAGCTTTAAATATTCATTCGTCGTACCTGCCTTCGGTTCTGGAAAGGGAAATTTTTTATTTTTTGTGAATTCACATCACATAATTTCGTCGTCGATAAGAATTATAATTTATAATATCAGATTATGATAATGCGCGACATTTGAGAAAACATGTTAAAAGTACGTCACGTCGTAAAACCTCGCCGAACAACTGATTTATATCAGAATTCATAATGGAGAAATGGCTATAAGCTCGCGTAAGGATAAAAAAGCGAAAAAAAGTGGTAGAAACGAATACGAACGCGCCGCATATACTTCACGAGCACAAAATCTAAGAATAAAATTTAGTGATAATAATGTCGAGAAAAATTCCGCATAATACATCAACTCGACTCAATTTACCGCGTTATTATTTTATTATTATGTAAAAAGTATAAATATAAAAAAAGCAACTACTACATTTTACATTTTTTTTCTCACCGACTTCGTTCGCTTCTTCCATTATCAGATCGTACGCTTCGTTCCGAAATTTCACGGCTTTCAAGTTTAATTATAATTTTAAATGTTTTTTACGTTTTTTCCCCCCTCTAACTCCCCCATGTTGCTCTTTTTGCCGCGTCGCGTCGTGCGGTGGATTTTACACCGAGTGTAGAAGTCACTTAGTCAGCGGTTTGTTCATTTTGTCGTATTTTTTCTGGCAAGCGTTGTCCTAATTTTTGCGCTTCTGGTTTTGCAAAACTGCGTAATGTAATCGTCCAAAAAATACGAATATTTTCGACCCGGTTTACCTCGCTTTTCCCGTCTTTGTCGCGTGGTTTTTCCGCTTTAGCAGCATTTTTCTCGAGTAATTTATGATATTTCATGCGAATTAACAAAGAAGGTGGATTGTAAAAAAAAGCCTTTGGTGAAAATACGAGATTATTTGTTAGGTCGTTGTATATGTACGAATCGTCGTTGTCTTCTTTTTGACGTAATTAGGACCTTTGCGAGATGAGAATTTTAAATTGAAATTTACCAAATTGTATCGTGGAATTTTAGTCGTGGATTTTTTTTGTAAGTAATGAAATTTCGAGCAATTTGGTGGTGATTTTGATGAGAATGTTTGAAATTATAAAGAAGTAAAGTAGCGTATGAAATTATGTAAAGCATGGAAAATTTTCAGATTTTTGAGTGATTTTTTTTTTTTGTAACGGCGAGTTGAATTTTTTTTTAATTCGATGTGCCTTGGTTTTTATTTAGTATTCAATTTTTTTAGATATTTTTGGAAACGTGGAAATTTTTTTTATTAAAGTTTTATAATCATCTGGAGATATTTTTTTTAGCAACGGTTCGCTGATTTTTAAAATGAGTTTTTTGACAATGTAATTTGTAAAATGGCCTTTGTCATGATTTTTTCAAGGGGAAAGATGAATATAATTTTTATAAGGCGCAGAAAATATATCATGAGAAAAAACGAAAAAGGGAAATTTTTATGTTTCGATGTTTCGATTTTTAATTACTCTATTTTTATATTTCAGTGGAGGTATTTCGATTTTGATGTTTTTAAGATTATTTCGACATTTTGATTTCTTCGTTCGATTTTTGATGTTTATATTTAAGCGTTTCGATTGCGATATTTGCGGTTCGATATTTCGATTCGATGTTTTACTTTCGATGTTTAAATTTTGATGCTTTAATTTAAATATTCCGTTTCGATTTTTTAGTTTTTAATGTTTTGATCTTGATATTTACCGTTTGAAATTTCGATTTCGATATTTCGATTCTTGTAATCGATTTCGATTTTTTAGTTTTGATGTTTCGATCTTGAAATTTACAGTTCGATTTTGATAATTGCTATTCGATATTTCGATTTAAATATTCGATTTCGATTTTCTAGTTTTGATATTTCGATCTTGAAATTTACTGTTCGATATTTCGATTTCGATAGTTGCAATTAGATATTTCGATTTTTTAGTTTTGATGTTTTGATCTTGAAATTTACAGTTCGATTTCGATAATTGCTATTCGATATTTCGATTTAAATATTCGATTTCGATTTTCTAGTTTTGATATTTCGATCTTGAAATTTACTGTTCGATATTTTGATTTCGATAGTTGCAATTTGATATTTCAATTTTTTAGTTTTGATGTTTCGATCTTGAAATTTACAGTTCGATTTCGATAATTGCTATTCGATATTTCGATTTAAATATTCGATATCGATTGTTTAGTTTTGATATTTCGATCTTGAAATTTACTGTTCGATATTTCGATTTCGATAATTGCAATTCGATATTTCGATTTAAATATTCGATTTCGATTTTTCAGTTTTGATGTTTTAATCTTATTGTTTACGGTTCGATTTTTCGATTTCGATGTTTGCAATTCGATATTTTTATCTCCAGATTTGATGTTAATATTTCATTTTTGACATTTCGATTTCGATGTTTCGATTCTTGTATTCGATTTTGGTTCTTCAGTCCTGATATTTTGACCTTGAAATTTACTGTTCGATATTTCGATTTCGATAATTGCAATTCGATATTTCGATTTAAATATTGGATTTCGATTTTTTTTGTTTTGATATCTCGATCTTGATGTTTACAGTTTGATTTTTCGATTTCGATATTTTGATGGTACTTGAAATTTGATATTCGATTTCAAGATCCGATGTTGATATTTCAGTGTTGACATTTCGGTTCAAAAATATTCGATTTTGATATTCTAATTTCGTTATTTAAATTTCGATATTTCGATTTGACAATTATTTCTCTATCTCCATTTCAATTTTTTCAATTTTAATTTCAATTTGAAACGTTTCGATGTTAAAAATACTTTATTGTTCATCTTCTTAGATAAATTTACATAAAAATACCGTTGAATATTGTTGAGTAGTGATAAAATGGTGACCCGAACTGTACTTTAGTACTACAAAATAACGTTATGTACTTTCTTTAGACAAATTTTCCATTTATTTCACACAACTCCGCTTCCATCATTAACCGAACCCTTTTCCGATCAAAGTATGCACAACAAGTTCATTCCACATCACCCATCAACCGAACAGATCATTTGTTGAAATTCTCAACGACGCTGGGTCGCGTTCCAAGTACATTAATCACTCCAGACACATTTAGATTGGAGAAAAGAACTCCGTATCAGCGATTCTTTCAACCATTAACGTTTCCACGCTTGATCACCTTCACCTTCGATGCAAGGTGTTCGTTTCCACTAATATCGAAAGGATTTCCTGAAGAAAATATCCACGTAACGTAGCAAACCAACGTACTATCTTCAGCTGCTTTATATTCGTGGATTTGCGCATATTCATATCGAACGAGGCATGTTTGGGCAATTGGTTAATTCTATTTTGATTGAAATTTCATCTCGTGAGTCCACCCCGCTGCCCATGTCTCGTCTGTAGGATTTTTTCATCAGCCGAGTTATTGGCTCTGCGACACGCACCGAAGAGTGCATAGTAAATACCGAACGCGTCTTTTCGCGACGCGATGACTAACTCGATGAAATACGTGATTGGCGGAGGGATGGTCCGAAATAACGTTTGCAATTACAAACTTAATATCGCGATACAATACACGAGGGTAGTGGGTGACACCGTTAAACAACAGGGGTATACGTCCACAATATGAACATTTAGGGCGACACAATAGCTTTAACTAATAATGAAGAATTTCGTTTAAGGGTTTAACGTCGTACTCGGTTTGCGGTGCATTTGTCCCGAGGACTTTGCCTTTCCAATAATGCAGTAAACGTTCGTCGTATTTGTCGAATCGCGCCAACCGCGTCAAATTATAACGATTCATTCGTACTTCGAGCGTATGAAAAATATTCCTCTAGACGATACATCGAATCTAAGAGGGTTCCAGAGGGTGTAACAGGTGTAGTGTGACTTTATAATGTACGAAGATATTCCGGCGTCATCTCTGATCGTATTTTTCCACTTTTCCTCGCCGTGTTCGCCGTGTTGACGACGTAAAATATGGCTCCGGCAAAAAGTACACGTTTCGATGTGTCGAAGACGTTGTTGTTTACTTATTGACCGTTTATTTTTTCACCTCTCTTCGGACTCGTTCGTCATTTGGAACGGTACAGATACACATTTGCATAACACGCCTCTCTTTCTCGCTTCTACCGCGCGAATGTAAATAATCGAACGTCGTAAGAAATGTCAAATAAATAAACATCGCCACCAAGACTCATCGTATGTCCGCCTCGATCCCCCTCATGTCCGATGCTCCGGTCCTATCATAATATTAGCTTTAATTTTGAAATTATATACCTCGATAATGTAGCCTATCGAGAGCACATTCGATTCCCCAGCATCGCCTACGCCTCGTACCAAAGAATTAGGTAAACATCGATTCGGAAAATTTACTACCTTTTCGAGTGGCCCTCTTGGTTTTAATAACGAGTTACCCGACGCCTTTCTATATTGTTCTATGGGTAGTTTTAGGATGTTGTTGGCTCTCTGTACAAAAGCCACGTCTTATTTATTAGCTCGTCTATCAATTGTACATTTTTCCGAGTGAAAAAAATACATATCGTCGAGGTGATAAATTTCACCTCGATGTCGCCATCTCGGATACATTATGCAATTGTAACATTCCCCTTTGCGATATCGTAGATGTAGTCGATACATTAATATGATAATTTCACCGCATAACAAATGTACCTCGTTACAGCATCCAAGCCCGGGCCACGTATCTGCGGACACGGTCGCAAAGCAGGATTTAGGATTAGGACGACAATTCGTCACCGGCACAGGACACTCGAACCCGCAATCAAAATGACTACCACGAACCCTACGTGAAAATCCACTCGGCAAGGAAACTTTTTAATAAGCCGCGTCAACCATGACGTGTACTCGAAATACCCGAGATTACTGGTGCTCGTGAACTTTTTACCTTTCGCGCTCTTCTAAAACTCGTGCACGATTTTCGAGTAAAAATTTCGCTCATTTTGAAAGCTCAAAGCGTCGATTTCTTGGAAGTTTTTTCACTTGTCAAGGCGTATCCGAGTAAATCACCGGTTGTAAAAAACTTTTCACACGTCAAATCCTCCGCTAGGCTATTTTTCATCACCGGGAGCTTTCCCGGCGATCGAATCTCCAAGGAGGTAATTAAATTTCACCCTTTTTCAAGGGCGCGATACGCGAGACACCTTTATAATTTAATTTTTAATTCCATCCGAAATTACAAATCTTCGGGGAGCATATTGCGCTCCGTTGACGTATTTCGTGAACGAAAAAAAAAGTATTGTTGGAAAAAAAGGAATGCTTCCCTTTACTACGTAGCGTGCAAAAAATAAGACAGAGATGGAACATCGAACAGGAATGTAATAAGACTCGGCAGTGAAGAAATTTCGCATTAGCACAAAATTGACTCTATGATGAGTTATTATATTAAACGAAATTGGAATTTCTTTCAGAAAAGTTCCTCATTTTCCCTTATTTTTCCATTTTTCATTCCCTTCCCCCTTCGCGTCCAACGTTACGCCACACGTTTTTCATCACGGACTCCTTAATTTTTTCGTTTCTGCACCGGTGTGCTGATCTGCCAACGTGTTTTTATCGTATATGCCAATAACCCAGAAATCCAACTTCTTTCCTTGTCTCGATTTTTTTTTAATATCAGCATCCGTGAAAGAATTCCAAGCGTGGTACACGTAAAAGTGAAATTAACAAATTGCAAAGATTTAATGATACGAAAAATTCCCTTCGCTGTTCTATCCTCTTTTTCCAACGAGGGAGACACCACTACCAAGAGATTGAATCAACGTCCAATTCGATTTTACCCCTTGACATTTTCCCCAGCATATACGATTCTTACATGAAGTTCGATTCGAGTAGTTTTAACTGCCATTACCGAAAAGACCGATGTTTCTTATAAGTGGATAACTTGGACGATGCGAGTTTTCCTGAATCAAGATGAAGAGGGGATGTTTTCCCGTGTAAGATAACTAATGGACAAGTTTTCTAGGAATTTTCTACGCGATATGAATCATCGAAGATGTACGCAGAAATTCGATTTGTTTTGGGGACAACGAAATTAGGTATTTCTACGAGAAAAGTTAATTAGTGGTGGAGAATATCGTAAATAATTTTAAATCGTGGCAGAGCTCGCAAGAATTTACTTAAATATCGTCACTTTTGTGAAGTTTCTTTCGATACTTATATCGATATCGAAGTAGTGAAATTTCAGTATCGATATTAAAATCGGAATATTGAAATCGAAGTATCGAATTTAATAGATCGATATAAATTATTTCAATCGAATTATCGAAATTACAATATCGATATCAAAATTGAAATATTGAACCTGAAAAATTGATAGAAATTATTACAAACGAATTATCAAAATCGCAATATCGAAATCGAAATATCGAATTCAAAAAATCGATAAAAATTATCACCATCAAATTATCGAAATTACAATATCGATATCAAAATCGAAATATCGAATTTAAAAAATCGATCAAAATTATCACCACCAAATTATCGAAATTACAATATCGATATCAAAATCGAAATATCGAATTTAAAAAATCGATCAAAATTATCACCATCAAATTATCGAAATTACAATATCGATATCAATATCGAAATATCGACTTTAAAAAATCGATAGAAGTTATCAGAATCGAATTATTAAAATCGCAATATCAAATTTAAAAAATTGATAGAAGTTATCACAATCGAATTATCAAAATCGCAATATCGAATTTAAAAAATCGATCAAAATTATCGATCAAATTATCAAAATTACAATATCAATATCAAAATCGAAATATCGAATTTAAAAAATCGATCAAAATTACAAGTATCATGATCAAATTATCAAAATTACAGTATCGATATCAAATTCGAAATATCGAATTTAAAAAGTCGATCAAAATTATCACCGTTAAATTATCGAAATTACAATATCGATATCAAAATCGCAATATCGAATTTAATAAGTCGATCAAAATTATCACCGTCAAATTATCGAAATTACAATATCG
>QBDW01005226.1:0-12719 GCA_003261595.1 Maconellicoccus hirsutus | reverse complement strand
ATATCGATTTTGATTTCAACGTTTCGATGCTGTTTTTTTTATTTTGATATTTCGATTTTAATATGTCGATTTATTGTTTTTATTTTAACGTTTCGATATCGATATTTCGATTTAAGCATTTCGATATATCGATTTTGATTTCAACGTTTCGATGCTGTTTTTTTTATTTTGATATTTCGATTTTAATATGTCGATTTATTGTTTTTATTTTAACGTTTCGATATCGATATTTCGATTTATCGATTTTGATTTCAATATTTCGATATTGATATTTCGGTGTATCGATTTAAGCATTTCGATATATCGATTTTGATTTCAACGTTTCGATGCTGTTTTTTTATTTCGATATTTCGATTTTAATATGTCGATTTATTGTTTTTATTTTAACGTTTCGATATCGATATTTCGATTTATCGATTTTAATTTCAATATTTAGATATTGATATTTCGGTGTATCGATTCGAGCATTTCGATATATCGATTTTGATTTCAACGTTTCGATGCTGTTTTTTTTATTTCGATATTTCGATTTTAATATGTCGATTTATTGTTTTTATTTTAACGTTTCGATATCGATATTTCGATTTAAACATTTCGATATATCGATTTTGATTTTAATATTTCGATATTGATATTTTTTATTCCGATATTTCGATGTTTCAGTATCGATATTTCAATTTTAATATTAAGATTAATCGATTTTTATCTCTATTTTGGTATCGAAATTTTTTATTTTGATTTATTATTTTTATTTTAATATTTCGGTGTTTCAATATCGATATTTTAATTTTAATATTTCGATTTCGGCGCATCAATTTGAGCGCTTCGATATATTCAATTTGATTTCAATGTTTCGATGTTTTAATATTTTATTGCAACGATGTCGATGTGTTCAGTTTCGATATTAACAAATCGATCTGATTTTTTTGTTTCGATATTTCTACATTTCAGTATCGATATTTCGATTTCGATTTAAATATATTGGTATATCGATTTTGGTGTTTTTATCTCAATATTTACGGTTTACAATTGTCTCGTAATTGTGTAGGTATCTTTAGAGCGACTGGAAAAATACCCTCCCTTCTCCCTCCTGCCTTCTTATTCCAATAACGCTGATTTGATGGTTCACGAAATTGGAAAGTAAAGAAAAGTGAACCGTAAGGGAGGAAATTCGGCTATAATTGCATCACGATGGAATTAAATTTTTCGTTAACTCAATTAGGCGCGAAATCAGAGAAGAAAAATGCCTTTGATATAGCACACAGCCGTTTTTGGTGTTTTTCTCAAGACATAGTCACGCGATACCTTTGATCAACGAGACGGTTAATTATAAAAAATTTCAATTTCTTTGCTCGTGTAATTGGGGGCCGGTGGAGAAAGTGTGCGAGGTTGTTAACGAAAGCAGCGTTCAAAGGGAATAGCGTCGAAATAATGATTAATCAATACGAGTTCAAATGCATAAACCATTACGGTTGCATTTAGTTGATTTAGTTGACGCGGGTCGAGTATATGCAATAAATGAAATAGCATGGAGAAGTATCAAACCGTAAGAGTGGTTTGAAGCGAAATGAATTATTCACCGTGTATCGAGTTGTTTTCAGCGAGTTCGATTTGGAAACGCGTAAAGTAACGAGTATCGGGTATTATATAATGAAAAACCCAACCGTTTCTGGTTCAGATATTTGAATGGGATTAGATTTTAAGCGCGAAAAAAGCTTTGTGTTGTATACGAGTCGAAGTATAAAATTAATTTCACTTTCTCGCGCTATTTCACCGAGCGATTTAATTACCTTGGGTGTTAAATTCACCCCGGGTTAATTACGAATACGAATGGCCTATGTGCGATCGAACGAGATCGCATTGGCTGACGGAGCGCTTACGAAAGTATATTATTTTCTAAAATGTAATACCATTAAGCGACAATAAAAGCTTCGATAAATTATATTATAAAATCAACCGGATTTCGGTGCTTTTCGAGCTAAGATAAGTTTACTATTTACTCGTTCATTTATCCGTCGTAAAGCTTTCTAAATCTGATAGTGTAACCGCTAATTTGACATTTGAACGATGAACAATTCCTAAAGAAAAGTTTAAAACCGCCGATAACTTTTTAAAACCTTTCTTAGTTTCGCTCCATGAAGTAATCACAGAAGGAACCTTTTTTGGAATTATTTATTTTGGGGTGTTTTTTTGATTCAACGATTTTTTAAAGTTTTGAGTGGTTTTTCGCGTTGGAAAAAATTGGTGGAAATACGAGCGAAATCGTGGAGATATTTCAACAATGATTCATTCGCCGATTAAAACGTTCTCATCGCGATATAAATCAAGCTCTGGGATGAGATTCGTTGAGAATTGTAATCGTTTGTTAACAATACTTACGATGGTTTTTCAATTCGAGAATTTTCTAAGCCATTATTTCGTATGTGTTGTTCTGACGTCTCCCAATTTGGATGGCGCGAAGCCAAACGTGATTTTTTTCAGACCATGTTGATTTGTAAATTTGTTCCATGCGTGCGAATTTTTTTTCTGCGAATTGTTGATTGTGTTTTTTTTCTAATTTGATACGAACAATTTTATTTCGATGCGTTTAGCCCGAAAATACACGTCGAAATGTTGGAATTAAACTTGAGTTTTTTAACCCGAATGTAGTGTGGAAATGATGCCAGATTTTTTATATCTTCATAACAAAAGATTTTAGATTGATAGTGGGAGCTAATTTCGCGTGCGGAGTGCGAATCAAGTTTTAGTCGAATTTTCCATCGTAGAGAAAACGTGCAAAAGGTGTTTTGCAGAATTTCGTGCAAACAATGGGATATTTGGATTTCTCGCGAAAAATCAGTGTAAATTGATACCCAACTTGGTATTTTTTGGTTCAACTTGAAAATACTCAATTTGAGGGTTGAGCTGAGGGTCTGTAATGGGTGTTACCCAAAATTGGATATTAATGAAAATGTGTAATTCTCGAGTCAAGTCGATCCGAGTTCATTATCATTACTGTTGTATTATTTTCCTTTTGCATATAACAGACTTGAACCAAAGGTAGACTAATTTATTTTTTCAGGAGTAGAAAGCAACAAGGAGAAATATCGAGTCGATTTTTATGTTTTTCATGTGAAATTAATCACATTTGATACCCAACACAATATACTTTTTTTTAGGTTGATAGAATTGCTTTTGAGGTTGACATGAGTGCGTTTTTGGCTCTCTTATTGGTCTTTTTTCAAAATTAAGGACATATTTGAGTTTTTCGTGAAAAATTAATCGCAATTGATACCCCACATGGGGTATCTTGAGGAAGTCGATTTTGACCTTTGATTTCCTCTTTTGTGTCCCCCGCAATCGACAACTTTCATTTATAAATTTTTACTAATCGAATTTTTTCGCATTTTGAATATTTTAATTCTAATTTCAATGTATATCTGAGTTCAAAAGATGCTTCTTGATGTGATTTTCTTCTCGAGGGGGTTTGAAAAAGAGTGTAATTTGTTCAATTGCAGATTGATGGAGAGAATTTCTTCCTGCCTTCACTTTTTTCAAGTTATGCGAATGGATTATGGTACAATTGAAGTTTAAGGGTATTTAAAGGACAAATTTGTGTCATGAGGGTTGCATTTGGATAATAATTGAAGAGATATATTTTTATGAGAGTCCTTTAAAAACTTGAAGAACCAAAAAAAAGATAGAATTTTGGTTTGTATCATGAAAGAAATAGGCATTTTTAACATAACAACCTAGAATACACTTGAAATTTAATTTTAAATCATTTTCAATTTACAAAGAAACAAAGGCATATTCGTTAATGAATAAATTATCGGAGGACCTATACTCGATGATTCTTTTTAGTACGCATCTATCTTGCCTTTTATATACCTTTGAAAATGACGGTCTTATTATGCGATTTTCCCAAAAAGCCCTCACCTCTTACCTTCCTTTTAATATGTTTCTAGAACGGTGCTATTTCTTATACTCGATACACAACCTAAACGAATAATTTTGCAAAAGCTAAACTCCAATACCTCGAATACATCGTAGAAAAAAGTCCTTTCACGACCGGTCCTTAGTCCCAATACGCAAACAAAAGCTAAAGGTTTCAAAAGGCTTATAAATTTCTGCGAATTTCTACGCGAATTCTTTCTCGACGAGGGAGGAAAATTGAAAAATGAGCCGAAGCTGGTTTCTCGAGTCGCAAAAGGTTTAAAGTTTTTAAATTACTCGGAATTCGTAATTTCACTTGGTCTCCTTAGTCAAAAATGAAGAAAACCTTCGGTAAAAGCTGGCTCCTTTAAGTAAAAAAAACAATCCCCAAAAGTCGTCAAATAAACAAACCAAAATTTTCATGCGAATGTTTACACGAGACATTTGCATAAAAAGAATACATTTTAATATTGTAATTCTATGGACGAACGACTAGTCGACATGTTTGTATCTCGTTGACTTGATTTCACTTCCTTTTTTTTTACCGTGAACTTAGATTAGCATGAAAAGGCAGGCCAATGAGGTAATTTCTATTCTTCGCGGTACTCGATACGACGATCAAAATAGATTCAATTTATCGAAAAACGCGCTTTGGTAATTTCTTCGCGAGTTATCGAACGTTGCGCTGAGTATTGGGATATTTTAAGTAAACGACGAAGCATAATTCGCGTTTTATTTCTTCGCATCGTCGAGGTCAATGGTGCGGACATTCGGCTCTTTTCGTTTGGAAATTTCCAATAGGCGGATTTGAATGCCGAAGTGAAAAAAAACTCGGTGGAGATAACAGTCGAGAATATTGATGCTCGGGTGCGTTTCTCAATCGAGAATAAATCACGTATTTAATTTACTCAACTCAACGAGTCGAAATGGCCTTTGTAGGCATACTCAGCATTTCAGCAATCGTCCCCTTAAGCAATAAACACGCAAATATTTAAAGGCGATTCGGATACTTTTCACATTGCGGCAAATAAATAGCAAAAAATTCGATAAATTCAAAAAAGTTATCCAATGTGACGAAATTGCACAATTTTCATGCATATATGTTCTCATTGATTTTATTACAATTATTTTCGTGACTAAAAGCTCGATAAAGTTGGATAAATCGCGGTGAACTTTTAATTAAAAAGTTTGCCGCGGCCGACTTTCAAAGTTGAGGAAATCTATTTAGGAGTCGAATTAACAACGATAATTGGACGATTTAGAATTTCAAAGGGTTCGATTTTTTTATTTGAATTTCAAATTTATTCCTTAGTCGGATTAATTTTATATAATTTTTCAATTTTCTTAATTTTTTAATCTTTGAGTAGATTAGCAATGGAAACGATATAATTTTTTAAAGGAAATTTTCCGAGATGAATTCCGGATTAAAGTTGTACTCGGTAATTGGTTAATGAAAATATGCCTCGGGATCAAATCCTCTTTGCATAGTTTTGTATACTTTCTTAATTAAGCATCGAATTTAATTCATTTTCGAAATGAGCACGAAACATGTTTATGAATTTATTTAGATTTTGCTCCGCGGAAAGATTTATTTTTATTTTGTTTCGGATTAAACGAGGTTGTTTTCTAATTTGAATATATCTTTGTCAACCTTGGTTTTTAAAGAGGGAAAATATTTTTTTATTTGGAGAAAATAGGATGTCATGTGGGTTATTTTGTTTTATTTTTATCAAAATAGTTATTTAAAATATTCGAATAGGTATTTTATCGATTTTTTGTTCTAATTGTCGTTTTTCGTTTATCATTCTTGGATTCCGAAGCGATGCACTTGGTGTAGTTTATTTTTGCTTTTATATATTTCAAGGTCATATGTTGTTCTCATCATTTCCCAGTTTTGAGCGATTTTATCTCGTTTTTGTTCTTGTATTCCAAGGTCGCGCATTATTCTCGCATTCCCTCTTCATGTTTTTCGTTCTTGGATAGTTGAACGAGACACTGGATCTCGTTTTTGTTCTTGTGTTTCAAGGTCACGTGTGATTCTCGCGTCCCCTCTCTTCAATTGTTGTTCTTGGATAGTAGCAGGAGGGATCTCGTTTTTGTTCTTGTGTTTCAAGGTCGCGTATTATTCTCGCACCCCCCTTCATGTTTCTTTGAACGAGATACTGGATCTCGTTTTTGTTCTTGTGTTTTAAGGTCACGTATTATTCTTGCGTTCCCTCTTCATGTTTCTTGTTCTTGGATTGTTGATTGAACGGATCTCGTTTTTGTTCTTGTGTTTTAAGGTCACGTATTATTCTTGCGTTCCCTCTTCATGTTTCTTATTCTTGGAGGATTATTGAACGAGGTACTTGATCTCATTTTTGTTCTCGTATTACTTTTCTTGTCGTCCTGTCTCAGTTTTTTTCACACCTATGATTCTCAGTTAATATTTTTTTGATTCCAACATTTTTTTTTCATAAAAAATATTTTTCATACGAACTCTTTTGAATTTAATTTCTCAGATGATTTTTTGTTTATATTTGAAATAATTTCCAATTTGCATTTATTTTTTCATTTATGTTATTTTTGATTCAACATAAAATTATTTAATAAGATTTAAATTCATCAATGAATAAACTAGAGTTCATTTTTGATTTTAAAAGTGGTGAAAAAATGATTGAGTTCCCCCTCTCCTCTCCTGTCTTCCTTTTATAACTTCCTTCGTTTACAAATAAAGATAACGATATTTGTACGAGGCACGAGGAAAAAAGCAACGTTTCCAGAAAATCATCGCTTGATGGACATTTTAGAATGAAAATTCGGCCATGTCTCAATGGTACATCGACAAATTACGTCGTCGAAGGCAAAACACCGAGATTTTCTGCTTCTGGCGGAGAAAAAAACTCACGAAATGAGATTTTCGAAATGTTTACGAAAAATTAAACTTTCCACCATTATTCATTCGTACTCGGGGAAAATATCGAAAGAAAACTTATCTCAAAGCTCGGAGCGTTTTTTGGTAATAAAGCGTTTGTAAAAATACAATATTCAATTTATGAGAATAATTTCCAAAACGAAGCTTCGTGCTGAATCATATAACGACGCGACATCGTGTATCATGGCCAAAAATCTCTCAACAGTGTGACCTTTTTATTATTATTTCATGCAACCTTTTGAGCGCAAGTACGATAACGTGCAATCTGAAAGAAAAACAAAAGGTTTGATTCGAATATTTTTTTCTGCTTATAGACGAAGACTTCGGTGAGAAATCTGTCTGCGTGTCGTTGGACGGTGAAGAATCGGAGATAATATTTATCGACCAGCCTTGTTCGAAGATGTCGGTAAGTTGGTTTTTTATTAGGATTTTGTGGTTCTTTTACTGGTGACGTGGGAGAAATTTTACATCTTGTATCTAGGGCGTTCAAGGGTGAAAGTAATTTCGCTAGAGGGTACCGAGCGTTTGTATAAGCTTTTAATGATGCCAAGATGTAATTTAGAATTGTGATTAATGAACGCGGTAAATACGCTCTTTATTGTATTCGCATTGTTTTTTCATCGAACGACTTGGCTGATGTGGGCCTTTGAATTGTGCAAAGAAAAATAACGCGATATGAAATCGCGATGTTGGAGCATTGAATTATTGTTTTTTCAATGGTTATTTTTCTTGGGAGTCGGGTTCGATACTTCATTAGAATGATGGAAAGTTGCGGTTCATCGGTAGCTCGACTCGGGGATGTTTAAAGTTTTAGCGATACAAGTTGACATGTTAATTCGATGTTACTGCCCCTGAAGTGAAATACTACTCGAAGACATGTTCGAATTTGTACACGTATTTTAGTATGAGACGAAAACGGTCAAACTTATTCGCATCTTATCATTAAGCATGACTTACTCGTACGTCATTTAACGAATACAATTCGCCTCGTTGCGGTTGCGGTTTGTTTCAAGGTTTGATAATTTTCTGCGAAAATGATACCATCGCCGGAGAATTATAGTCGCGCAGAAGTTATCTCGTTATCTTTCTCCATTGTCGAGTAAACGTTATAATTTAATTTTTACGTGGTTCGTCTCCGTACGTGTTTCATCCGGCGAAAATATCGTGGTTTAGGTTGCAACGACAAGCGAGCAGTCGTTTGCCAAAAATTAAGTGGATTTAGGTGTTGGCTGGCGAAAGTTACGAGAATCGATGGCTCAACAGTAAATGCAGGGTTTGTTACGGTTATGTTAGTTTTTAACTTACTTCGAGGTACATGAATTAGTGCGGGTTTGGCATGCATTAAGTCATTTGCGCCGAAAATGGGTCCTTAGTTGGGTTGTTTACGTCGTAGAGGCGAGTGTAAGTTCATATGTCAAGGGCGAGAGATGCGAGAGAAAATTCGCAGAAGGCTCGATCAAGGTTGAATATTCTACGATCATTTTCCACGTCGGAGTAGCATTCGTATTGGCACAGTTGGTGAGTGAGGGCGAAGGGAGTGCTTTTCCTAGGACCTGAATTTACCGAAAAGGCCTGCAAATTTTGAAGTTATTTAATAATACAGGAAATCTTCCCGTATTTCGTTCATTTCATAAATATCATGCGCGAATTGAGCAGACTCAGAATATTCGTCTCGGGCCCATTTTTACTCCCGACGATTCATCATTGGCATAAAAATGTTTTTCAAAGGAGGAAGGTGCCCGTATAATCACAAAAGAGCCACAGGTCAAAAACTCGAATTTTTCTAGTGATTCAAAATTTATGAAAGTAGCCAAATTCAGCATCAAGAAAGAATTTTTAGATCAATTTGGACAAGCTGCTATGTTGATTATTTATAATCGTGAAAAAATATCGAAATACGTATTAAGCTTTTTTTGAGGGGAGAGGCATAGGAGTAGAATAGAAAAGGGCGACTCTCCTCGCTCCCCCCGTCCAACATACTTTTGGACACTAATTACAAGACAATCTTGCAGATGAATTTAGATGTGATGTAAAATTAAAGATTGAGTAAAACATCTACAAACTTTCGAGATGAAAAAGAAGTGAGAGGGTTTTGGGGGTTAACAACCTCAAAATGCATTTCCATTTCCCTAAGCATGTACTTCATATTTATGTCTAAATACGATCTCCTGACTCCTGGGTCAAATTGACCGGGTTGTAAGGAGGTGAGGATGATTAAAGGCGTTTCAAGGTGAAATGAAGGACAACTATGGAGGCTAAAAAATAACCAAGAGTTTTTAAGAAATGATCAAAAATTTAAAAATAATTAAATCCGTATCATCTGAGCTCTCCTTCAACAAAATTTAGGTCTGGTCCCACTTTCAAGAGTCGTTGAAAATTTATCTAAATAACAGTGACGTCATCAGTTTACAATAATTGAATTCACGACGTTGATCTAGCAGAGGGAAATTTCCAGTGATGCAAAATCAAAAATGCAAAAAAATCCTTTCCCAAGCCAAAGCTACGTCCATGTTAAAAATACTAATATTTTGAAAAAATTTGTAAAATCAATTTTTTCGAAAAATCAAAATTTATTCTAACTACAAAATCCTCAAAATTTATGGATCTTTATGAAAACATGCATAAAATCAAAAATCCCCCAAAAAAATAAGCAACTATAGAGTTATTCAAACTCAAAAAAATCGTGAAATTTTGTATCAAAATATTAAAAATTGACAAAACTTTTTAAGAAATTTAAAAACCCTTATTTTTCCAAAAATTTGAAAAAATTCAACAAAATCTGGCGAAATTAAAAACTTGAAAACAAATACGAGAAAACTTTTTAAGAAATTCAAAAACCCTTATTTTTCCAAAAATTTGAAAAAATTCAACAAAATCTGGCGAAATTAAAAGCTTGAAAACAAATACGAGAACAAAGAAGGGAATCGAATAAAAAACAAATCCTCTCAGGACTGCCAACGTTACATCAAGTTGTATGAAAAAGGAAGCGTAAGTTTCACGAATAAAAATTTGTTCTGCAGTGAAAAAAAACGCCGAATCCGCTGATATTTCCATATCACTTTCATCTCCAAAACTCGTCTTTCAAACTAGAAAAAAATCAAACATTTTGAATTCAATTGAACAAAGTTTCGCAGTTATTTAACAATTGGAAAACCTTCGACCGACATTCGCTATTATTTCATACCCTTGAAATTTTCACGAATGGATTACAATACGTGGATAATTTTATTATGAAAAATTCGACCAAAAGCGACTCTTACAACGAAAGCTACGATGTATAAATCGACCATAAACAATTTCCAATAAAGCAATCGATTTAGACTCGTATCACGCTATTGTGTACCCTGCATCTTTCAAGATTACAAAATATAAAAGTAAAAGATTTCACCGCAAACTTATTGTTAGACGTTCTCGAGTAAAAATGAATAAGAAAAGGGCTCCGACAATATGATAAGTAGACCGCGAAAACCCCTTTGCGCCTTTACTCCTTACCTATGCTATTATCGATACATTGTATAACGACGCATATCGACTCGCAATTCAATCCGGATCGAGTACTACATGAAAATTTAGCCAAGCTCGTAACTCTATTGAATAATTTATCGAGTGTAAATGTATATTTCCACTAAATTACTATTTTTCGTAGTAATTTCATCGTGTATACACATTTGGAAATGTTTGCTAGCGAATAAAACGCCATTTGTGATGAGTATTCGTTAACACGAGCCAGAGTATAGAGCACACCCCCCCCCCTTTTTAACATTATCGTACGTCGATGCGAGTATACACACGTATATGCTAAATGTACGACGAATTCATCCAATACAATTATTATTCGTCAGTGGCGCGATAAATATCAACGAGTTATTTACCTCATTTTCTTACATTTTTCGACATCGTTTCGAGAGCAAAAAATTTCAATCGACGGAATACCTTTGGCATATACGTCGAAGCGTCGCTGAGCAGCCTCGTGTCTGTACTTAAAGTGTTTTTCTTTTTTATTTTCCTTTTTATACGCTTGTTTTTGATATTTTGACTTTTCAAAAGAGCATATTTCCTTTAGTCCGACAACTCGTTGAATTATTACTTTGATTATATTTTCGGCACGAGGGCCAATTAACCAGGCGAACTTGACCTTAGGAGAAATGCTACGTTTCAAAATGGCGCACTGCGTTTGCCTTCTATGATTACTCGGACGTTTATAAAATTCTTTGAAAAAAATACCCGAAAGTAAGAAATCGAACGAGAATTTTTTCTTATAAGTCTCACGATTAAAGAGTTTTCTCTTTTATCGACGAAAATGATTCGTTAAAAAGAAAAATAAATAGTTCCAGTTTGAATGTTTCTGCATGGGAGGTTTTTTCAAATTAAGGCGAATTTCGCCTTTCTTGTTCGAGATGCTGGTGGACCAAAAAAACGCGATTTATTTAGGCTATAATTGCTTTCTTTTTTTCAAGAAAATGCAGACGAAGGGGTCCCGAAAGCATTAAAAATCAGCCACTGTGGAGCGGGCTTCGCACGTTGTACGCGAGGTATTTCCGGGCTCGGCGTTTTTTGGATATATCTCGCGAAAAAATCATTATTTTGAAAAAACAATAAAGAGTAAAATTATTCCTGGTGAAATTTCCTACAAAAAGTATAACGAGCGTTTTTCTTCTAAAAGTCACATGGAGTCGGTAAATAGACGATTTTTCTGCAAGTGTTTCAAGCATGTTACATTGGGAACTAGGCATGTTTTTCATGTTCAAAACGCGATTTCTATGGTTGTACGAAATATGAAGGTAAAAGTTTAGATATATTTGAAATCCTCTTGAAAAATGCTATTTTTTTCATTCGAAGTATTTTTTGATTCATGAATTACCCAATATGCAAATTCACGTTAAAGGTTATAGGCAGATAAGCATAAGCGATCTGCCTCAGGATCCAGATTTTGATGATATTTGGGTATTACGTGGGTACCATCGAAAAACGTTCATGACCAAAATTTCAGCTCCCCCTCCCCCCTCCGTTTTTGAGAAATTAATTTCTTTTCGAAAATCAGACAGGAATTTTTTCTCAAATTACAGTTTATGGAATTAATTGAAATTTTAGTACATGGTAGACCCTCACAAGGACCTTCCATGAAAAAATCAACAACCCCCCACTCCAATTTTTCCCCCTCCAAACGGGCGTTTTAGACTTCATTTATATTTTTTAAGTGTCTATATCACTCGGCAAAATTTTCAAACCTCATTTTTTCGATGTATTTTTGACCCCTAAATGTCACATATTTTTTTCAAAATTTTGTCTCTCCGGAGCCGTGGTCAAAAATCGCAAAAACCGCGCGCGCGCTTTGGATGAAACTTCCCACTACGCGATAGCGCCCTATTTACCGTTGCGCGCGGCTCCGCGTGTCTGTAGTAAAGTGCCTAGTGCCTACGCAGCAACGCGCGTAACTGTTGACGAGACGTTACAGCACAGTGGGAAGTACCGATTACGCGTGCGCGCTAAAACTCGTCATTCAAAGTTTTTTTCTCAGAATGTACTGATTTTTGGATGATGGGTCGTGTAACATTTTTTGTTTCAAGTAATTTCAAGATTATTTTGCGATTTTTTTGGAGTCTGAAAAGTCGACTTTGGTACGTTATTTTTTGCCTTATTTAGAAAGTCGAGTTTTCAGACTCCAAAAAAATCGCAAAATAATCTTGAAATTACTTGAAACAAAAAATGTTATACGACCCATCATCCAAAAATCAGTACATTTTGAGAAAAAAATTATTTGAATGACAAGTTTTAGCGCGCGCGCGAAATCGGTACTTTCCACAGTGCTGTAGCGTCTCATTCACAGTTACGCGCGTTGCCACGTAGGCATGTTACTGCAGACCTAACGTGGGGCCGCGCGCAATCGTGA
>QBDW01005224.1:0-14471 GCA_003261595.1 Maconellicoccus hirsutus | reverse complement strand
CTGGTTTAAAATTGATTAAAATTGCGAAAAACCACCAAAATATTGTTATAATCGTTCAAAATAGATCAAAATTTATAAAAAGTACCTTAAGATTGCACGAATATTGAAAAAATCGCGTAAATTTTGTTAACATAGTTTAAAATTGATTGAAATTTGCTTAAAAATACACAAAAACTGATAAAATGTCGTTAAAATATCTTAAAATCGGTCAAAACTAGTTTACAGTTGTTTAAAATTGCGAAAAACTACCAAAATGTTGTTAAAATCGTTCAAAATCGATCAAGATATGTAAAAAATACCTTAAAATTGCACAAAAATTGATAAAATGTTATTAAGATACTTTAAAATCGATCAAAATATATTAAAAATTTCTGAAAATCGCGTAAAAGTTGTTGAGATAGTTTAAAATTGATTGAAATTTGTACAAAAATTAATGAAATGTTGTAAAAATTGGTTAAAATCAGTCGAAACTGGTTTAAAATTGTTTAAAATTGCGAAAAACTACCAAAATATTGTGAAAATTATTTAAAATCGATCAAAATGTATTAAAAATTTCTGAAAATCGCGTAAAAGTTGTTGAAATAGTTTAAAATTGATTGAAATTTGTACAAAAACTAATGAAATGTAGTAAAAATTGTTTAAAATCAGTCGAAACTAGTTTAAAATTGCATAAAATTGCGAAAAACTACCAAAATGTTGTGAAAATTATTTAAAATCGATCAAAATGTATTAAAAATTTCTGAAAATCGCGTAAAAGTTGTTGAAATAGTTTAAAATTGATTGAAATTTGTACAAAAACTAATGAAATGTAGTAAAAATTGTTTAAAATCAGTCGAAACTAGTTTAAAATTGCATAAAATTGCGAAAAACTACCAAAATGTTGTGAAAATTATTTAAAATCGATCAAAATGTATTAAAAATTTCTGAAAATCGCGTAAAAGTTGTTGAAATAATTTAAAATTGATTGAAATTTGCTTAAAAATACACAAAAACTAATGAAATGTTGTTAAATTAACAGCATTTTAATAGTTTTTGTGCAATTTTGAGCGAATTTCAATCAATTTTAAATTATTTTCACAACATTTTGGTAGTTTTTCGCCATTTTAAGGAATTTTAAACTAGTTTTGACTGATTTTAAACAATTTTTACAACATTTCATTAGTTTTTGTACAAATTTCAATCAATTTTAAACTATTTCAACCACTTTTACGCGATTTTCAGCAATTTTTAATACATTTTGATCGATTCTAAAGTATTTTAATAACATTTTGGTAGTTTTTCGACATTTTAAACAACTTTAAACTAGTTTTGACCGATTTTGAGCTATTTTAAAAACATTTTATCAGTTTTTGTGTATTTTTAAGCAAATTTCAATCAATTTTAAACTATGTTAACAAAATTTACGCGATTTTTTCAATATTCGTGCAATCTTAAGGTACTTTTTATAAATTTTGATCTATTTTGAACGATTATAACAATATTTTGGTGGTTTTTCGCAATTTTAATCAATTTTAAACCAGTTTTGACTGATTTTAAACTATTTTAACAACATTTTATCAGTTTTTGTACAAATTTCAATCAATTTTAAACTATTTCAACAACTTTTACGCGATTTTCAGCAATTTTTAATACATTTTGATCGATTTTAAAGTATTTTAATAACATTTTATCAGTTTTTGTTCAATTTCATGTTAGTTTATGTGAATTTTGATCGATTTTGAACGATTTTAATAACATTTTGGTAGTTTTTCGCAATTTTAAGCAATTTTAAACCAGTTTTGACTGATTTTGAACTATTTTAACAACATTTTATCAGTTTTTGTACAAATTTCAATCAATTTTAAACAATTTTAAACTTTTTTAGCAACATTTTGACAGTTTTTATGCAATTTTGAACAAAAAATGTACAACTTTGATTTATTTTAGACACATAATAGGCAATTTTGAGCAGTTTAAAGCAATTTTATACGAATTTTGATTGATTCTAGACCACTTTAACCACACTGCATCAGTTTTTGTGCAATTTTAACCAAGTATTGGACAATATTAAAGATATTAAACAATATTTTGACAATTTTGTGGAATTTTAAGCAATTTTAAACTAATTTCGATGAATTTCAATTTACTTAACGACAGAATCAACAGTTATTATGAAATTTTACGCAAGAAACGAACAATTTTAGCAACATTTTGACAGTTAAAAAAAATTTTGACCGATTGTAAGCTATTTTAACAACATTGCAACAGTTTTTTTCCAGTTTTGAGCCAACACTGAACAACTTAAAATAATTTCAACAATATTTTGAAAATTTTGTCGTGATTTTGAGCAATTTTAAGTAAATTTTGATTTAGATACGAGACGTATGTAACGTACCTGTATCTGGACTGGACCTATACGACTATGACCTGGTTACGTGCGCGCTGTGGGGTATAGAGAGCGCGGCTGCGGATGAATATCGCATCGAAACGCTTGAAAGAAAGTAGATTGGATTCATGGCAACTATATATGGTTTCGTATTAGGAGCGTAAACCTGCCAAGAAGGTTTCTATGTACTTTCAATATATTCAAACGACGCGATGCGACAGGACGATATGACGACAATTGGAGGTTATTTATTTGAATTCTTTCATTCTGTAATTTTCATCTTTTTAAATTCTGTAATCTTCATCAAATTATATCCACATCCTTATTTTTTCATCGATAGTAATTTTTCATTTGTTTGATTGTAAATTTTTTTAATTCAGAGGATAAACTTAATTGTACATATATACGTATAATTTTTTGATTTAAATTTTTTAATTGTCAATTGTTATAACTTCTTGAATAATACATAAATTTTAGTAGAAGCAAAAAATTGGTGTTTTTGGGCTAATTTTTAATCCTAAAATAAAAAAAAAGGGGGAGTTAATATTATTTTGATCATATGAGTCGTACAGACTGAATAGGTACCACGTACCGCTAATCATTTCCTATTCACCTAATACAAAAAATGGTACAACTCCTGTTGTTGCGCAAACTTTTCATAAATTTCATTTCGTCAGAAATCAAGACGAAAACAAAATCGAACTAACATCCAAGGAAAATGTTAAAAAAAAAAACCAAAAAAATGGTCATCATTCATCAATACATGCACATTAAGGTGGGCCAAAAAAATCGAGGGTCTTCGATTCGGCTGAAATAACGTGGTAGGGTTTGAGTTGAAACCACCTATACTAATTTTCAATCCCCTAGCTCACCCCTAAGTGGAGCTCTTACCCCTCAAAGGTATTTTCCGAAAAACTCGCGGTTTTCCTCTTATGACATAACACGTTGGACTAATATGAACTAATTACCATTAATTAATGATTCTCAGCCACCCTTGATCTGACACCTTTTTCGGGGGTAAAATGCAAAATGACGCGATTTTTTTGGAAACTACCCTACTTCGAGAGGTCATACCTCTACTTGGGTGTGAGCTGAGCTAAAAATTGGTATGTGTGGTTTCAACTCGAACCCTACCACGTACTAAAATTTCTGCCAAATCGAAGCTCCTCGATTTTTTTCGGGTCACCTTAGTGAACACGTGGTAGTACCCAAAATCTCCTCAAAACTGACACTTACACTTCGTGAGCGACATTTTAATATCGTTGTCACGTCGTACTTGTGCGTTACCTTCATGCATGTGCAACTCGCCTGATACGTGAATGTATCAATTTTACTACATATATACGCCGCAAAGCTGACAAGCGAACAAGAGCATACGTAGACGTACCTCCACCTATATGAAGCGATTCGCAATTCCTACCCAACGTTCATACTTTCCTAATGCAATAATACGCTTAAAACGACGGACATACAATCACTCGAGCTAACTTCATTATAAGCGAAATTCCTAATTTGTTTCAACTGCAGTCATAATCACGACGGGTTTCAATTATGGGGGGATGGTACTTTCTCTAACTTGTTAGCGATTTTCGAACGAAAATTCAAAAACTTTACGAACCCCTGCACCGGTTTCACGAATTGATTCCAAAAATCTTATGGCGGTTTCCAAGCTGGGATATGGTTCACTTTTGCTCATATATGCCAAAAAACGTATACACGCTGACGTCGATTTTTTTGGAAATTATTATCCTCATTTTTATGCACGCGCTTATGAGACAATATGCGTAAAACTCGTTTTATGGCTTTGATACAACTTTTGCAACAAAAAATGATTAGAATTACTTACAGGAAATTTTACGAGGAACAATTTTAGCTATTATCATTTTCTCAAAAAAACCATTATGTTGCGCGATATATCGAAAAAACGCTCAGGCGGGAAACATTTCACGCTATAACACGCGAAGCCCGCGCCTCACCGATGGTGACTTTTAGTATGTTGTTAGGCAGGGCCGGTTTTAGGATTGTTCGTTGGGGGGGGGTTTAGGTTCCATAAATTATGAGTAATTTTTTTTTTTTAAGAAGAGATAACTAAAAGTGATGTTGTGTTTTAAATTAGGTAAAAATCATGAGTGGAACTTGACCCCTGGGGGGGGGGGTTTAACACCCAAAACCCCCCCCTTAAAACCGGCCCTGTTGTTAGGTACCCCTTCCACTACATTTCCGCGCGCAAAAGAAAATCTCAGAAATTAATAAGGATAAACCTCTTTTTTTCGGCTATTTCGCCTAGATTACTAATACGAGTACCTATTTAGCTATACATACTCGTACAAATATTATTACGTAGTTCAAATTGAAAAGTATGAACCTCTCTCTATACCCTACGACTACGAGTATGCCTTTACCTACATACATGTAATAGCGAGCATATCGTTCGATAAAAGATGAAGCTGTGAAGCGGAGAAATTTCAATCACCGTTTGGGCTGACACACGCGGCGGCGATCTGCTAAAATGTTATACTCGCCTGATACGCGATGTATTTGAAATACTTGTTTCGACGTTTTGAGACATTCGTGGAATGCGATGCGTGCGTCTAACGTTGGCGTCGGCCTCTACGTCTACGTAGCATTGCGTTACGTTGCATTGCACAGTGGAATAGAGACAAGTTGTCTCTTGTGTAGCTTTACCAACTTTGATGATTTCAATTGTCTGCTCATGTCTCGTATTGAAGCTAACTCACTGACGACCAGAATGATAGTTTCTAAAATTTTTTCTTACTCATCAAAGGCTAACTACCGACTCACCATGGTTAGTTAATACAAGCTAAGGCTAAACCCCTCGACTTTTTGATTCTTTCATTTCAAAATTTCCAATTTCACAGCCTACTTGAGTGAAAAGGCTACAAGCAGGTAAGCATACGCGATTTGCCCCCGGGAGGTGGGTACCATCAAGAAACGTTCATGACCAAAATTTCAGCTCCCCCTCCCCAGATAGGAATTTTTTTCTCAAATTACAGTTAACGGATTTAATTGAAATTTTGCTACATAACAGACCCTTATAAGGGCCTTCCATGAAAAAATCAACAACCTCCCACTCCGATTTTTCCCCCTCCAAACAGACGTTTCCGACTTTATTAATTTTTTTAAGGTATCTATGTAAAATACTCCGTCGATTCTACAGAATTTCCCGTCGTTTCGTGTCATCGTTTATTCCTTTATTCCCTCTCCTTACGACGTGTGCTCTTATCTTTCAGTTATTAGATTAGTTTAGTTTTTAGTTTGCTTTCTCGTACTGTGTACGACAGTATTGAAAACGACTTCGTTTTTGAATTCTTTCGTAATAAAGATCGCATTCTTAAATTAGTCGTTTTAATTCGAATACAAAACTTACATCTATATCACTCTGCTAAATTTTCGAACCACACTTTCTAGATGTATTTACAACCTCTAAATATCATAATTAAATTTTTTTCAAAATTTTCCCTCCACGCGGTCGTGGTGAAAAATCGCAAAAACCGCGCGCGCGCGTTAACCGATACTTCCCACTACGCGGTAGCGCCTCGTTTACACTTACGCGCGACATCGCGTTAGCCCTGTAGTAACATGCCTAACGCAACGTCGCGCGTAAGTGTAAACGAGGCGCTACCGCATAGTGGGAAGTACCCGATTACCGCGCGCTTAAGCTCATTACTTGAATAATTTTTTTCTCAAAATCTACCGATTTTTGGGTTATGGATCGTATAACGTTTTTGGTTTGAAATAATTTTAAGATTATTTTGCGATTTTTTTGGAGTCGAAAAAGACGATTTAAATTACATACAATAACCGACTTTTTTAAAATCGTCTTTAAAACTGTGATTGATAGTCTGACAGAAATCTGATCAGATTTGCATATTGTGCATGGTAAACCACGACATAGTCAAAGCCAAGGAAGTATTGAGCGTGCTAATCAAGACGTGGAGAATAGGTTGTTCGCCTGGATGAAGGAAAATTCAACAACGGAATGGAAAGTGCCATGGCATATTACACCATCTCCCCTCCTCAACCTCTCCTCTTATCCGATTATTCTTTGATAATTAAAGGCTAAAGGTGGCTTAACTAAACTTTGAAAGCGTATCTCAATCAACTTTTGAATTAGAAATCTGTTCTTCGAAGCGATGAACTTCTTGCAAAATTTCCTACAAGAATCGCCAAACAACTTTTTGAGAAACCTTTAAAACCACATATTTAATTTTTCAGAAACCCCCCCCCCCAAAAAAACTTTCAAATTCAGTCATTGAGAAAATTTTAGTGACGAGATATGAATATTTCGTTTGCCTCGGGGAATCACTCATTTTGCACCTTTTGTGGGTATGCAGGATTCCGTAGTCGTCGTCGTACTGTCGTACAAGTAACATTTTCATGATACGTAAAATCGATATCGCCTGGGCGAGTTTAATTAGACGGCTTCACTGCGCAAATACCTCAAGTCCTACATACACACACAGAATACAGACACTTGTCCTTATCCTTTTCCACATGCAGGAATTCCATGTACCGAGTCCGAGGGCCAAGACTTAGCTAGTGTACGAGGCGTACTCGTATTTGTATCCGGTTCCAAAGCGTACAACGACGCCATTTCCAATTTAAACATCTCTGCTATTGATAGGAAAATACATAAGTATAGGGTGTTCCAGTGTAGAAATAAGGCCTTCAACCCAAAAACTGTGCAACATAAACGGCGTCTATGTATGCATGTCTGCCTAACCTCCAGACTGGAGGGGCAGCGGTATACGCTTAAATTTTTTTTTTTCATTTTTGTCAACAGATTCTGAATAATTATACCTCAATTACTAAAACAGATAGAAATATGCGGTTTGCTCTGGGAGAAAGAGAATTTTATCTAGATTATCCTAGTGTGGATAAATTTTGTGTTAGGTTAATTGTAAAAATACACACTAACCATCGCCAACCACCTAATCAGAAAAAACAACAGGCACCTGCCTTCGGAGTTGAACTCGAACTCGAGCACAATCGATTGACAAGCAGCTACCATACAAAAGCGAACCGGCGAACCGTACCGTACCTACGGCCAGACCGTAGACCTAAGTGTTCGACTCGCTGTCGGTGGCAATGACGGCATCGACATGATGGCACGACACATTGCGATAACAGTATACGCATAATTACTCATGTAGCTGACTCGAGTACCTCACATAGACGTCGGCGTACAGTCGTAGACTCGGGTTCGGAATATTTATAAAATCGTCTCCGCTCTCCATCGTACGCACTCGTACGCGTAATTCCTTCCTTCGGTGCCTTCGCTTCGTCTACGCTAAGCCGCAGCCGCTTGCAATCGCCGATAACGGAGGAAAGCTTGAGCGCCGGTCTACGCGGCGCGCAGCAAACGAGGGCCGGGGCCAGGGGACGCCGCAGTCGGCGGTTGGATTTCCGCACAAGTCTCCTATGTCTTTACACAATCTAAACGCAACGCAACTCATTCGGGTTATCCTGGCGCAGCGGAGATATTCTTTATTCAACGTTTAATTTCCTGCCGCACACTTCCATCAAAAGGTACGTTCATTTTTTAGTTTTGCCAATTTTCTAATATTTTTAATCGCGTAATTTTCTCCACCATCATTCGTTATCAAACAGGCTACTTAGCTGCGCTAAATTGAATTCTTTCGTTTTTACGCGCGAGTGTGATTTTAATACCCTACGTGTATTATTTTTTCCCCTTTAAACATCAATCCCGTAAATATGTACATATGTAGATGAATACAACGCTTATTCTCTCGAGTTGGCCACGAATTCGTTAACGCATCGTCGCGCCGCGACATCAGTTCATCGATCGATTTTCTCGTGGTTTTCTCGTGTATTCTACGAGTATACGTATATTACATATCGAACTAGGTCAACGAACAAAATTAATTTTGATCGCAGTCACACTATTTTTCTCACTTCGTTAGCGCCGAATATGGCCTTTCCATTTTTTTTCGAACCGCTCCAACGCCGGTATCCAGTAAGTAATCGATTTCAAATTCAAAGTAGTCAAGTAGTAGGTCTACGTACCTAGCTACCTACTCTTAAAAATTATGAAGAACTTGTCAAAAACCATCCTCGATTCACCGTATTTTTTCGAGTCGTTAATTTTTTTTCACGTTCAAAGGCATCGCACGCATTTAAAAAATGGCGGCATTCGTCGATAATAGTACTTAGGTCTGCGGTCTACCTAGACCGGATATGTATACTCATACACATATACTACATAGGTATACACACATACTACGTAATGTATGTAGGCTACGTAATACGTATGTACATGTACATACATCAACATACGTACATAGAAGTATAATTTTGCGCATATTTTGTACAGAAAAATGAACGACGAGTTTCATTATGTATTAGGGTGACGTTGCCGGTTCGGTTGCCTAAAATGGAGGCGGTCTCGCGTCGACAATTTTCCCTTATAGTTCTCGCCTAAATTATTTTTTTATACTCGGCTCGCGTTGCGATTCGTGCGACAATATATACACTAAGGCCCGAATTCATAGTCGTCACTTTAGTATTACTCATCACTTGAATAAGTAACTAATGTAGTATTTTTCAATTTTTCACTTGTAGTCGGTACTTATTTAAGCATCACTGGTATACCTTTAATTTATCCCTAATCTAAGGAAGAAGACGACTTTATCTATTTGCCCCGTTGACATCACTCAACAGCCATTAATTACCAGAGAATAATTCATTGCGACTGGTTCAAATCGAAGAAAAAAATTTGGCAACATTTTTTTGGATTAGTATTGATATAAGTAATACTTCAAATAGTAACTCGAGTTAGCTATGATTTTAAGGCTATTCTTTACCATTCTTATCAGTAAGATTTTTCTGAATAAATGAGGTCACTTATAGTTACCACTTTTTTTGAAAACTACTGAACGGATTTGACTGAGGTTTGATTTAATTTAAAGGAAATCCGCTTGGGAAGAACTGTACAGGAGCTTTTTTTGATTAACTGATTACAAAACGAAAAAAACGCCATTTAGTGAGAAAAATTTAAGTGGTGATATCTCTGCTCCCAAGACGAAAATTGAAAATCTGGCCCGTAGTGGTGTTAAAATAGTTGTAAGAAAAAGGTTCACGAAAAGAAAATTGAAAAATTTTAATTTTTCATGAAAAAAAGTGGCTTGCAAAATGAGATGATAAGCTGAAATTTGGTATATACCTAGTATTCGACACACTTTACAACACACTTCACTCCAGAACAAATGCTATTGCGCAAGCCGCCTTTATTGTGGATCTCAACCCCTCAAATCAGTTTTTTGCTTATATCTTCGCGAAAACTAGTTTTATCGAAAAAATAATTTAGTTCAAAATTCAAACCCACTAAATTCTCTACAAAATGCATATATTAAGAGTTGATGTAACTGGCTTAGATTCCGAGATATGTGCGATTGAAAAAGGAGCTTTTTTGTGAATTTTTGACAAAATTCCCATAAATTCAGTTTTTTGCTTTTAACTATGGGAAAAATGGTTTTTCGTGAAAATTTATAATAACTGAAATTAAAGTAGACCAAATTCTTTACAAATTCGCTAAAAAAAATTAAGGTAGCTTGCTTAGTTTTTGAGATACACCGCAGCAAAGTAGGTGTCTTCAACAAATTTTAAACCAAATTACGTAGAATGCAGTTTTTCATTTCTATCTTGGTAATAGTAGATTACGTAACAGAAGAGGAAAGTATGCGATTAACGAGTGCGAAATTTGAGAAACGAGGCGAAGCCGAGTGACTCAAATCGCACGAGTTGATCGCGTTACTTTACCATACTGTTACGTATACTATTTTAATTTTATATGGAAGGAAAATAAATGAACGAACTTGATAAGTGATATTATAAGTAGGTGCGGAAAGTAGTCATTTTCCGCCCTCAGGGCCGCACTTGTTTTAGTCTTTATCAGCTTGAACGTTAAAATGCTGTTTTCCATCGCGAAAATAGGGAGGAAAGTAGTCATTTTCCGACCATGTAAAATTAAAAATTGATATTATGAAAAAAATTACATCACTTTCTTCAATAAAAAATCAAATTTGCTCCTCAATTCGCTTTCAAGTTGAAAATATTTTTAGAACTGAAAAAAACTACATAGACCCCCTTCAAACAAGCTTATATCTCTCAAGACCTAAATTTTAGGGAAGAAATTACAAAAAAATTCTTCAAGTAAAAATTATAGAGCATAAAAAAACAAAAATTTTCATCTCAACAAATTTTTTGTAGGTAGTCGGGGTATTTAGATATTTTCCTATGAGTGATATGATGGTAAATAAACCGGAGTAAACGGCAAAATCTAAAATTCGCTTACCGGAACCAGAAATTCAGGTTATAGGTGCTATATGGCATATACTTTAGTATTCCAAAATTTCCCATCGATCGGTTGATATTTTGTCCCCATTTTGGGGGTTCGAAGATTCTACATCAAGATTTTCAGTTTTCGCCATTTTTTCTGGTTTGGTTTATTCGCAATTCCTCGTACGCTTACCTGATACAAAAAAAAAAACAAACAAAAAAAATAAATAAATAAATAAAATCATGGAAAATGACATTGTTAAAAGTTATTTTTTTCCGAAAACGCCTACAAATAATAATTATCAACATTTACTACGCATAAACATGTAGTACATCATCGAATGTACAAATGTCACCAAATTACTCCCATGCAATTATTGGTAAATTTCACTGCTAGCACTGCCGCCAGGTCAAATTGACGGATGTTTTCTCGTTTTACGTTACAAGTCGCATTATACAAGTACAACGTTCTCAAAGGATAGATACGAGTATATGTGTACGTCTACCTATAGTACCTACTTTTTGACAAATAGGCAGAGTAGGTCTGGAGGGAAATTCGTTCCAGTGTCGTGTCTGCGTCGCTGTAATTTCCTCGACAAAGCAAGGAAAAGCGCTTTAATAATTGCGTCCTTTGTCGCGCGTTCGGTAAATCCCGAAGGAGATTTTTTTATGCATTGCGTTTACGAAATTTATACGTAGTCCGTAACCGTATCTACACGATAGGTACGTAGTATTACAGGATTTACCGGTATTTACGTTTAGCTGACTAGCAGAAAACGTATCATGACGCCGACTATCACTTATAATTCTTATAGGATCCACAAACACTGTTAGAAGCTGGATCCTTCATCCATGGAGGAATCTGCAGCAGCCGTCCCCAAAGATGTACCCCTACCACCGAGTACCACCAATCAATCGTTGGGCGGAAGACCACCTCCGTCGCCGTTATCCGGAGGCTATTTGTTAATCGTGATCAGCGAACCGTTAACCGACGCCCACAAAGCTGTTATACTGCAGAAGCTAACCAAAGGTAAGACACCGTTTATGTCACTTGGCCAATACTACCCATCTACATCCGCTACCACCAGCATAATATACGAATGCAAACGCAAACCCACAACCCTAACCCTAATGTTGGTAAAATCTAAAAAAAAATCAGAGACAGGTGTGAAACAACTACAAGAAGCATCGAGAAGTTAACGTTTCGATATTGGACTCGAGCCAATAAGATTTCTTTTTTCATTCATCCCTATACGGACATTGTTGCCATTACTTTTGTGAGGCGAGGGTATATCATCCTGACGACCTGAGACCCGGCACTTCCACAACGTAGGAGTAACGTTCGCCATTCATTCGTGTCAATTTAGGCACCACCAAAGCCAGAGCCGCAGGGCCGTACAGAGCCAGCGAGAACCTGGGGCAAAACAATTGAGGGTCTCATGAAAAATGTTTTATCCCCCTCTCCCCATCAATCCACTAGGTTTAAAAGAGGTATTTATTGGTATAAAAAATTGTACACTTACAAAATAACTAGCCTAAAAAGTACAAATCATTAAAAATGTCCTTTTCGATCCTTTTTCTGTGCAAAGTCATCCATCAGTTCAAGATAAGAACATCAAGAACTTCTAGTAAATATAATTCACAAGTTGGTTCATATTTTCATATTATATTCAGCTTTCTCAAGAAATAAGGGGCCCTCTGGAAAACGCGGGCCCAAGGCAAATTGCCCTATTCCCTCTCCCTCTCTCTACGGCCCTGGTCAGAGGGATAGCGAAACAGGCACATAGTCTCAAACACATTTGTTTCTGCGCAACATCGCCAAAGCAGAGAGTCTCAGAACGTTGGTTGGATCCCTCGGGATTTATACACGCAGATTTTGCGATAAACTCTACAATGAGTTTGAGTGAACTAAATCTGTATGAAATAAATGGGGACAATATACAAACGATGTGAGACCCAGGCGAAGATTTGCCTACGCATTGCTGGATAGTCAACTACGCGTATCGTAGAAACCTGATCAGAACAGAGAAACGTTCTGAGACCCGGAACGTCAGTGTAACCTCCATAAATGGTAGTTACACTAACGTTCCGAGGTCCTTCCGACGTTGTGAGACCTGAAAGACCCGATTTCAGGTCTCACAACGTTTTTCTGTTCTGATCAGTTTTCTGATACGCGTAGTTAGCTACCCACCAATGCGTAGGCAAATTTCTACCCGAGCCTCACATAGTCTGTATACCATCCGCAATTATCTTGTATAGATTTAGTTAATGAAAAACGCACCTCTGGCTCTGGTAGAGCCTAAAATGTGACGAATGAAGGGCAAATGTTATTCGCACTGTCGTCTCTGTGACTGATGTAGAAATACCGGGTCTCCAGTAGTCTGCATCACATTACCGGGCCTCACAAAGATATTTTTTCCAAAACTTTAAGATTCACACGCAGAAGTTGCGCACCTGGTCTCAACTCAGCTACAACACAAACGCACAACAGCAAAATGATGAAACAAACGCTAACAGGTGTCAGGGTGCACAGCTGTTTTACAAAATAAGGTCACCCTGATCAGCTGATGTGAACACGTACCGCGGTACAGTCTACCGGTATTGATTATCAAAGACGTAACTGTCGTAAGCGCGTTGGAGTTGCGACAACGAAAGTTTTTTCACTCTATTCGCCTTACGCTGCGCTGCGACGCGCGACCATGGTTTGAGACTTCAAAGGATACAAAAATTTACTCGCCGCCTTTATTGCCGCTTTACTATTTCATACACGAGTTGAGTAGGATACAGAATAGACGATATATCATACTCGTACAGACAAACGGTAAACACCTCCAAGGTACCTAGTTACCTATACCTAATTACCTACCTACTGCCTATACCTAAGAGCCGTAAGGTGGTGAACTACCAACACCTTTTTCTTTCAAACGCTGAAATACCCGAGTAAACCACACCACTAGACGAATATTTTTCTTCACCTCAGCCGGTAGTGATGTTACGGCTTGCGGCGGGAACACACGAAAGACACCGTGCCGCACCAAGACAAGAGGCAAGACGCAAGATATTTAACGCGCATCGCATCGTAGGATCGTAGCACAGACAACGCCGAGCAAGGGCGCCTATAGCCGCACCCTCTTTCTCTGCAAATTCCTGAGTGAAAATCAATACAACAAATACACCGGAAATCTGTTCTTTTTTCTCTTCGTATTCGTTTCTTCTTTTTTTTTACACCTTCGTACGTATTTCTTCGTTCGAGTGATCATCCCCAATTCCCCGCCTACGTAGAACAAGATAACAATCCGGTTTTCTTCTTATCTCACTACCCCACATCATTCTCCCAACTAGTCCTCGCTTAATTCTTCTTTTTCGGGTTTATCCGTCAATCGAATCGAGCATGCCCAACTTATTTATATACTATCACGTGGAATACGTGGCCAATTTCCCCTAAAAGAAACTCTTTAAATTGACTTTAAGCACGTTTTTCTCGCCAGCGTCGCGGTTTGTAAATACCGTACAAGGCGATCGGGAGCACAAATGAGCCACCAATGAAAACGCTCGGTTTTGTGTGTTGTGATTTTGACTGTTATCATTTTTTGATGTTCATGATTTTTTTTTCCAAGTTTTTCTGATTTGTGAGCGTAGAAATGAAGGTAGAAGAACTTCAGTTTTGTCTTTTTTAATGTTTTTTATTCAAAATATTATAACAAAATGCAACAATTGCAATTTGTCTCAAAACGTTAATTCTAATTTGTTAGAAAGAGTTGTGTAATTACGAAGTGAACTTAGTACA